>JAWPHD010014510.1:0-60797 GCA_037043455.1 Cyrtodaria siliqua
GATCACTTACATATGTTGATATTTAGATGTTTCCCCCTCTTTGTCCAGCAGACCATTTGTGTTGGCACTCTTTACCATGGAAACCAGTATAGGAGTTAACTCCCCTTCCAATGCCAGCAGCCCCTGCAGAACAAAAGCATGGTGTATTTTCAATAGCATTTTATCTGTTTATTCTCCTACAGAGCTTCTAAGTGTAAGGAATAGCTGGAGTTAGAATCAAAATAACACATTAACAATGCAAATAGTGCATTATTATCTTCTAGAATGTACTAGTGCTCAGTGGGTAAGGCCTTGACTTAAGAGCTAGACCTCTGCTACACTTGGATTTTCCCCCTGACGGACACATGCCTGATGGGAAACTTCATGCTTTATTTCATCTCCCTCTGAGGTTGCTGATCTGAATTCTTATTGCTTTTTTGGTTTGTTGGGGCATTGTTAACCAGTTCAGTCAGTGAATGTCAAATGACAAAAAAAATGTGTTGTTATAAAACCATAATATAAAACCATTCTATTCATTTGAAAGTTGTTTTTTCTCTTCAAAGAAATGTTCGTTTGTTTGTGTCATTTATATGTATATAAAAGCTGTAGAAAATTGCGTTGAAAAAAAAATAAATAATAAAAAAAAAAAAATTGGAAAAACATTAATTTGCAGTGGGAATGGGGGGGGGGGGGGGGGGGGGGGGGGGGGGGGGGGGGGGGGGGGGGGGGGGGGGGGGAAATAGTCCAACTAAATGCAATGTAAGTGAATGTCAGCAAATTGGTAAAATGAACAAATCCTCGCTACTGAGCTCAACTTATTGTTCTTTATAACAGCATTGTACCATGGTCGGTGACATTTCCTTTGATGAATGCAGAGCATTAAATCGTTTAATTTAGGGTAACTAAAGAGGCGTGGCTATACCATACTACAACTACCAAATATTGGAATTTAGAGTACGGTCACAATGACATCACAGTATTACTAAGTACACCATGCTACAAAAAAGATAGAAAATCCTTGATTATTTAAAGGGACACTGTCCGTAACTTTTAGCTTATAAAACACACACTAATTATGTTCGCACACATTATAATCAAACATTACTGAATATTTACTATTAAAGCAGGATTGTTTGACGGAATTCAATCGCGGTACAAAAAAAAAAGAGAAACCATTTCGGGCGTTTGAACTCGCAGCTCGAACTAAAATTACACTCGCGGTAAATAACAGTTGAACGTAAAGTGTCGACCTAGCTCCCAACTGAGCTAAGCGGGCTATACACATTACGCTCTAAATACTATGTTTAAAACCTAATGCGCTATTGGAAGTCACGTGATCGCAGAAAAGGTAAATACGGTGGGTCCCACTTTATTTACAAATAATAATTTAAGCTTTTTTTTTTCAAACTCACGAATGTATTACTACAGACTTCTTAGTGTCTATGCTCATGTTTTCATGTATATATTTCACTGAATAAAAGTCAGACAGTTATTTGGTTATGCTCCATATCTGCTTACTTACGGACAGTGTCCCTTTAAATAAGCCAACTCGCTGAGACCAGACTCTATTGTTAATTTATTCTGTTAATCTACCTACCTTTGTGAAGGCAGCAGCCGTCATTTGCACCCTCCCTTCGTCAGAGGCATAAATCTTGAGGTCATGTCGGAATGTACTATGTAGGCGCAGAAAACCAAGGCCCGGCGTCTCAAACTCTCCTGAAATCATACATCGTCACCACTGATTGTCAAGTTACATTTATATACCCTTGTGTAATTCTGGTAAAATCTGAAATAATGTTTGTGTATTCACTCATTCTGTTCTTACTCTAGTCGAGGCCAATTTTCCAAATCATCGATTCCTTTATTTCATGTGTGTTTTCCCAGTCTGGTTTGAGTTGATTTTTTTCAGTTTGAACTTATAAGGATGCTCATTGATAACTGAATTGAATTGGATTTTATAGCTGCACCAGCAGCTAAGGACAAATGGTGATTTTCCGGCTTCTGTTGGTGGAGGAAGACCCAAGCACCTCTCAGGGAAATTGTCGAGCAAGGGCGGGTACAAGGGTAGAACCATAGACGTTCCGCAAGCCAACTGGATAGTTTTCTCACATAAGGATGTTGTGCAGAAAGTGGAGGGATGGTTAGCTCTACTAATGCAAGCTCTAACATGGTTTATGAAAATACTCAATTCTGATTGGCTATTGAAGAGTTTTAAAAAAGGTATATAAACCTCTGAAGTCACATCCTTCAACCGTCATTTTAAACGATAAAGCTGTATATTTTCTCCGTACTGAGAGATGTACATACAATGTAAGTTGTGAGAATGTGTTTGTATTATGTTCAATCTCTCAAAAATGTGTGTATAAAATACACAAAAATCCATGTCAGATAAGAAATAAAATATTTCCAGCTGGTTTATATTGTGCGAGATCAAAACCTAGTGTTTGGGACTTGAAACACATCGAAACTGTGGGCCTACGGCCCTTGGTATCGATGGTCGTCAAGTCGCGCCAGGTTTTGATCTGGGACAATATAAACACGCTGGAAGTATTTAATTTCTTAATTTCAAACCTTGGAATGACTATCATTTGCATGTGTACAATCAGTAAACAGAATCTTATGATTTGTATTACTATTTTTAACGGTTACAGAAATCGACGAGGTAATTCTAATTGCACACTGAGCTGAACAGAAAAGACAGAGCGATGACATTTGCCTTCAGTTGCATATTTATTACATAGAGATTATTTAACTGCTGGGATCAATTATAGGGAAAGCCTTCACGAGTGGTAGACGTGTTGTTCTTTTCATGAACGAGCGTATGCAAGTGAGTGAAAAAACAAAACACGTCTACCATCAAGTGAAGGATTACCCAATAATCAATCCCAGCAGTTAAATAATCTATTTATTACATTTTAAATTACGTTTTTCAAACAAATATTCGCTTTATTGAATGTTATCGGCGGATGACGTCGACGTCACAACACTTTGTTGACGTCACGTCTCAACGTCGCAACGTTAGTTATTACTGTGTTCACCATTAGCAACCTTAGTTATTATTGTGTTCTGAGTTAGTTATTAATATTTAGCGATCATGAATATTCTTGCACTGAGAAATCCCGATCTTTCACGCATAGAAATGTAATAAAATAATGTATTCATGGCTTTATTACACATCCATGTCCCAAGTTATGTAATAAAACAAAGTATTTTCTTTACACTATTCTCATTTTTTTTTAAATTCTAATACCATTTGAGAAAAGGAACGTATAACTGTCATTTTTAAATCAGAATATTTATTAATAAAAATATTTCAGGCATCGATCTGTATGCAATTTGTAGTTTTCCTAATGTTGTATATATATCTAAGCTCATTAATTAGCATTCAATAATAAATATAGAATATACATATTATGAGAAACCAGCCCAGATAGCCTTGCGTTTAAAAGCTTCAGACCTCCGCCACGCTTGGCTTTACGTGTACCATCATGCATGGCTTCACGCGTGGCTTCAAGCCCTGGTTGAGGCATGTAGGAAGGGAATCTTCATCCTTCATCTCATCACTTTCTGAGGTAGCTGTCTCAAAATGACATAATACGATCTTTTAATAGTATGCTAAATCCCATTTTCTTCATTCATTCTTACTAAAACATGTATATAAATCCTGTATTCACAATTACATACGCAACTCACTGTTTCCATACAGTGAAAATATGAACAATGAACGCTAGGTTTCATTCCAATCGTATAATCAAATTTCACTGGAAATCACCATATAACCACTATTTCACCGTACAGGTGTGAACGTAATATTGATATAAGTGAAACAAAAAATAAAATAAGATAAAAAAGGGGATATATTACCATCGCTACCTTGACCCCCGGGGTACAGCGTACGGAAGGCCTTCCCAAGATCTTCTGCCTGAAACCTGCCAGCAGGAGTTAGCTCCCCTCCCCATTTCACGATCAACACAAGTGAGGGCTCCTTGGGGACCTCATCTGGAATGTAAAGAACACAATTCATGATTTCACACTCTAAAGCCTAGGGTCCAAGTAATTCTCTAAATTAATTCACACATTTGATCTGTTGAAATACTCCTAGCCATATTATATTTGTGTTATTTTTTATTTCATTATTTGTTTAGACGTTTATCATGTTTATACTTCTTTCAACATTTTAATAATAGTGAGTCAAATGCATATTTAAATGTTTAAAATAAATTTTACAAGAGCTACAAAAGTTGTTATTTTACAGATATTATCAACTTCTTTGCAAATATTTCATTTAAATAAAGTGTTTATGCAGATAAATATATATATAATAGCATAGCCTTGAATGTCGGTTACGGTAAAAGTTAATATAACACACACATCCGAACTACATTTTAGTATAAGCAAAGTAAAACATATCAATTCAAACACAAGTGTCAGTTTTCTTAAGCAACACACAAGCCCTCAAGAGGTGTCCCATTCACTGTCCCAATAAAACAGTGACTGTTCAATCACTCAAACAGAACAGGTGAGGGCGTTCAACAGCCATTTGTCCCAGTTTAACTATTAGAATACTCGAATAAAGGACTGGCAATGTAAGGCGTGTAAATAACAGAATGTAGCAATACATTAACAACATCAAGGCAAAGTAAGTACTCATAATTTTGATACGGCATCATCAAAAAAAATGACCAATCAGTGACCAGAAATAAGACATTACCAATACATTCTGGTAGGTGATAAACTCGGTCTTTATTCTTCATGTTCAACCAAGTCTACTGTTAAAATTAAGGTATCTACAGTGTGATTCTTTTAAAACCCAGCATGTTTCATGCACATTCATGCAAATTGATTCAATATATGTATCTTTTAAATTCAAAATCTTGAGAATTATCATCTTTTTACTCTGCCAAAGATTTTTATTTTACTATAGAACCTAAGGATAAAAACTAAGTAACACAAATTTTATCACCTACTGAAAATAAAATAAAATCTCAACATCTCTGTAATAGAAAATTATGAACTGGAATGCATCATGATTCATGAGGGCCTCAGGTAAGATTAACAATGTAATAAGTGTAATAACTGAATGTATCAACAAATGACTGTAAGGTAATAAGTAACTGTATGTATCAACAAATGACTGTAAGGTGTAATAAGTAACTGAATGTATCAACAAATGACTGTAAGGTGTAATAAGTAACTGAATGTATCAACAAATGACTGTAAGGTAATAAGTAACTGTATGTATCAACAAATGACTGTAAGGTGTAATAAGTAACTGAATGTATCAACAAATGACTGTAAGGTAATAAGTAACTGTATGTATCAATAAAAGACTAACGTGTAATAAATAACTGAATGTATTAATAAATGACTGTAAATTGTTGCCTCTATGTTACCAACAACTTTCAACACATTAAATTCTATAAGTTTTGATGCTTACAAGTCGAAATTTTTCAAAGCTGCTTACTTGCTTTCATACTTATTAAGGGTGAGTGAAGTAGCATTCACATCTATATCTATATCGCATGCAGATTGGCCGTTACTGCGAAGCGACTTAAATTTTGAACGTGACGATACAGCAATCAGGATATGTATTAGAATCTCTACGACAAATCAGGCCGGCAAACCAACATATTTGCCAATACCAAAGTCTGAAAATGCAGGGGGTGTTGTATTGTTGAGAGAATTTTGTAATGTTCGACCCAATTTTGATGGATATTTGTTCTGTCATGCCAATAAAACTCCAGTCTGTTTTACTGATTACGGGCAAATAATCGTTCACAATATTGACAGAAGAGAACCCGGCTTTTTTAAACATGATGGGGTTCATTTAACGTTAGTGGGGAATGGAATGTTGTTGTTGACACTTAAGCACGCAATAGCTGAATTTCAAAGCAACCCTCTCATGAAAAAGTACAAAATAAAGTTAAAATGTGTACCATAGAATTTTGGGGACAAATTTTGATGCAACTAAATTTGTTGTGGCGTAAATTCTATTGGCCGAGGGTCGGATGTCATGTTAAATTGGAAGGAATATCGGTAAACTATGCGTTTCAACCTGGTGGCTGATATATACTTCATATACAAGAGTGCTAAATCTGTAGCTATTTATTAATAGTTGTTACTTTCGACTATTACCGGGTGTGGGAGATGTCCATGTTAACAACATAAAGTAAAAGCGGGGAATGGTTGTTTATCCTAAACTGAAAAGTGTGCAGCACCTTGTATCACCCCCGAATTAGTGCACATCAGAGCACTCGTATTATACTGGTTAACGTACTCGTCACAGCACTGGTATTAGATGTGTATACCTGCTTGTCACAGCAGTAGTATTGAAAGTGTATACCTGCTTGTCACAGCAGTAGTATGGAAAGTTTATACCTGCTTGTCACAGCAGTAGTATTGAAAGTGTATACCTGCTTGTCACAGCAGTAGTATGGAAAGTGTATACCTGCTCGTCACAGCAGTAGTATTGAAAGTGTATACCTGCTTGTCACAGCAGTAGTATTGAAAGTGTATACCTGCTTGTCACAGCAGTAGTATTGAAAGTGTATACCTGCTTGTCACAGCAGTAGTATTGAAAGTGTATACCTGCTTGTCACAGCAGTAGTATTGAAAGTGTATACCTGCTTGTCACAGCAGTTGTTTTGAAAGTGTATACCTGCTTGTCACAGCAGTAGTATGGAAAGTGTATACATGCTTGTCACAGCAGTAGTATTGAAAGTGTATACATGCTTGTCACAGCAGTAGTATGGAAAGTGTATACATGCTTGTCACAGCAGTAGTATTCAATGTTGTAAATGTGCTTGTCACAGCACATCTATGTATATAAATATGGATAAGTTGCTTGCCATAGCAACAGTATGAAATATGTAAATGTAAAGGTGCTTGTCATAGCGCCTGCTTGGCTTAGATAGTGTACTGATGATGGCTAATGGAATGGTCACTCCAGCAAAATTTTACTCGACATTCTGACCTTCGGTAGCATGACATATCCCTACTTGTGTCTCGTAGCCTTGGGGGATGTTTAATGTTGCGGCCACAATATCCAAACAGAATGATGTTACAAGAATTAAAAGTATAAAGAAGTATGATCTTTGTTTACTTTGTATACACATTTCAAGTTATATTAGTACTACCTTTAGTCTCCTCGTAAAATAACAGAATGTATCAATTAATGACTAAGGTGTAGTAAGTTTGAATGTATCAATTAATGACTAAGGTGTAATAAGTTTGATGTATCAATTAATGACTAAGGTGTAATAAGTCTGAATGTATCAATTAATGACTAAGGTGTAATAAATAACAGAATGTATCAATTAATGACTAAGGTGTAATAAATAACAAAATGTATCAATTAATGACTAAGATGTAATAAGTAACAGAATGTATCAATTAATGACTAAGGTGTAATAAATAACAGAATGTATCAATTAATGACTAAGGTGTAATAACTTTGAATGTATCAATAAATTATGACTGTAAGATGTTATAAGTAACAGAATGTATTATTTAAGGACCATAATATGTTGTAAGTAATTGAATTTATCAATAATTGACCAAGGTTGGGAAGAGCCTTAACTAATGTTGTAAGAACTTGTGGCTCGACCCATTTGCATACTTTGTAAAGAAAAATGAAAAAAAATATGTTTAAACCAAAATTGACCAAGGTGTCCAATTTTAAATTTAATAATTAAATCTACGTCATTAAAGAAAATCTTATTCTCGCCTTTCTTCAGATATTGCAATTGTTAGAATCTATCGTTACGTTTTGATCTGGATTTAAATAAACATAAAAAAATTATGAAACAAAACGGCATGTGGCCGTAGAACTTTAGGTTGCAGAAAACTAAATACTTTCCCATAGACCTCCTGTGGCACCTGTCAGCTAATATCTCAAGAACTATACACCAGATTTTCTTTAAATTACCTTATTTCATAGGTATTTCCATCACAAAGCCTTTGAAAGTGTGAAAAAGACAACTTTTCCAGCTCTACCTCTCTGCACATGTCTGTGTTTACAAACACTATTGAATCTGCACCAACTATTGACATGCAATTTCAATGGATGTTAAATTTTCACAAAAAAATGAACAAATATTGTTTTATTTAATTTAATGATCCTAGCTGATGGGGATTATTTTAACTACAGTTTATCCTTCCTGAAAATGCAGAATGAATATTTCAAAATTATATCTGCTGACCTCTGTGAACTTTCACTTCTGTACTGAATCGTACACAACAAAAGGCGGGGCTTAAGCCAGGCTATATTTAGCAGGGTTCAAACTAGGCCTGGATTTTAGTCACTTCTCCCTCCAAAGAAAATAGAGAGAAGTGACCAAAAAATAGGGAGAAGTGAGGGAGACACAATCTTTTAAATTAAGCGCGCAATCGGTTATTGTTAATTATTAATTGATATACATGTATACACCCTATGGGTTATAACCTTTTGATTATTTAAGAGCATGCTAGCTGTTTCAAATTAATTGTGTTTATTAATTTTATTCACACTCACAGGCACTCTTTACTTATATATACTGTATAAGAAGCGATTGAGAGAAGAATTAATATAAATATATTGCATGTATCTTTATTTATTCATCTTTCTATCAATTTGTATAGTGTTCTATGAAGGGTGTAAATATGATTCTCAAACTTCTTCCTAAAAGGCATATTCCTCTTTAAGACCTATAAGACCAATTTATGTGTTTTGTTTCCTAATTTGTATCAGTTAAAAGCAATATTTAATAAAAAAAAAGGTTTTTCCTCCATCCGAACTTATGTACTTATGGAATGCCAAAAGGTCCGTTTTATCAAACAATTAAGAAAACATAACTCTAATCATTATTCGGTGGTATCATTTAATCACCTCAGGTCAGTTAACTTCAGATTATTGTTTCGATCACATTTTCAACACGCACTTGTCTAACTGTAACGGAACCCACGATTGGTCAATTGTTTAGCTATACTCAATCTCATTGGATAAGTCGTGTGTATTCCCTGTACACTCTAATTTGTAGACAAAAAAATGGCGAGGTGCGAAAATTGCCTTGGGGGATATCATAGTTGTAGGAAAGTATTCTCCCCGCGGGTTTTTTGCTGTGATCGATCAAAGCAATTAGCATAATCCCTTCCCAGAGATGTCTACGCCTGTCCTGAGACATAAACAACAGGTCAATTAAAGGACTGTACACTTCGCTTGAGGGTGGAAAAAAAGCGAAGTGGTCAATCTGAAGGCGACTTAAACTTCGCTGTCGGCTAAAAAAAAAGCGAAGTCACGGAGGAAAAAGCGACTTTGTCGCCTATGTCGCCCTCCAGAATGAACACTGCTATAGAGAGACATTCAGACCTGACAGAAGGCTAAATTGTTTGATACATTCAATCTGAGAAAAATTATGTCATTCTTTTTTAGGAAAAACTCCTTTTCGACAAAATATTTGGGCTTAAAAGAGCTTCGGCTAAGGCAAAATTCCTTCGGATTTTACGCGTAAATCCAGAATCTTCAAAATGCCGTATCTCGACAACCGTTCCAATCTTTTGCTTCAAATAAAGTGATTTTAAATTGATTTCATCAACAACATCTGATTTTTAACCAGTTGAAGCTATCTTGAAAATAATATCTACTCAAAAATGATATTTGTGATTTTCAGGGTTCAAAATAGCAGATTTTACCATAAAAATGCCACCGTTCTTGTATATATTCAAAATCTGCCTTCAAATGAATTAATTAACATTATTCAGCAGTTTCTATATGTGAAACCATCAATAAAATGCAACTTTTCAGTTTAAAAATGACAAAAAATAATTCTGAGACTATTCTCCCCAACTCCATTTTTAAGGCCATGCCATGTTTTACAATAGGCTCATTACGCAAGATTGCCTGTAACTGTACTATTTATTGTATTTTTTATTAGATATTGTTCGTAGCATCTTTACAGGTCATTTTCATGCAACCATGCAGCCAATAAGCACTGTTTAAAGTACAGACCCATGAAAATTCGAAGGGGGAGGGGTAGAAAAAAACTTTTAAAAAACATAGAAAAGGTCATATTTTTCGCCAACTAAATAATTTAATTTGTAAAATGTATTAAACCGCATAAAATATTTGCACATCGACACTAACCTTATAGAAGCGATGAACTCAAAGTCAGAGTTTACCTCAATATCTTTTTCAAAACAGACATAAGCGGCTTTTCGACATCTTTGCCAAACAATGTATGCAAAGCCCTCAGAAATTAATAAAACTTACTAGATATACCTTTAACTGTGTCAAACATGTGCATTACAAGTCAACTGTGTATACCAGGTGTCAGGTATGACTAATTTTGTGTCCACAACCCTTAATAAAATAATTTAAAATACCTATTTTGCATCATAAAACTTCGAAATATTTAAAAATCATGAAAAGAGTTAAAAGAAAAGTCAAAATACACCATAATTCAACATTTCTTACACTTTCAAATCATTGTGTTAGAAAGAAGTATGTCTACTTTCACTTTTACCCTATGCAGAATCTAGCCTATAGGTTGCAGAAAACTAAATACTTTCCCATAGACCTCCTGTGGCACCTGTCAGCTAATATCTCAAGAACTATACACCACATATCTTTAAATTACCTTATTTCATAGATATTTCCATCTTTGTACAAAGCCTTTGAAAGTGTGAAAAAAATACAACTTTTCCAGCTCAACCTCTCTGCACATGTCTGTGTTTACAAACACTATTGAATCCGCACTGAATATTGACATGCAATTTCAATGGATGTTAAATTTTCAAAAACATGAACAAATATTTTTTTATTTAATTTAATGATCCTAGCTGATGGGGATTATTTTACCTATAGTTTATCCTTCCTGAAAATGCAGATTGAATATTTCAAAGTTATATCTGCTGACCTCTGTGAACTTTCACTTCTATACTGAATCGTACACAACAAAAGGCGGGGCTTTAGCCAGGCTATATTTAGCTGTATGCAGCCTATATTTGTAACAAAGGGAGACAACTTTAGTTTATTTGTAACACAGGGAGACAACTCTAGTTTACTTGTAACAAGACTTACAGCCATTTATTTGATTATACAAACCATCACTAGACTCTGGCGGGCGACCATAAGGTTGGTACTTGAACTGAATTTTTCTATTTATGCCAGTGAACTCGTACCTATAAAACACGTGGTCAATAAGAAGGCTGGTTTCCTTTATCTCTTGATGGTTTGAATGGAAGTGCAATTGTGAAAACATAGGTTTTCTATGAGTGCGTTAGGAGTTCTCCCATCGTTTACAGAAAGCGCCTTCGGAAGCCATCGGGTGCAGTCGTTTGTTGTCGGTTTGCCGATGGGTAAGATGTCGGTAACCAATCTTGCCGCGACTCAATATATAGGGTAGCATCAGTGGCCTCGTTATGGAGAGGAACCGAAATGTTTATTGCTGAGAATTTAATCCCAATAGAAATACCAGTGAATAATAAGACGTACAATGTCTACAAACTGCCCAGTTTTGAAGAATACATTTTTAAAATGATACGAATCCCCTGCATTGCCATTTGGCTAATATATCGGTAGCCAATGGTAATTTGCGATGCCGTTGGTATTATATACTACCCATTTTGGTTCAGAGTTTATTGGCTGCCAACTGTAACTTCGGTACCCAATGGTAACCATATGCTGCCATTGGTGGCCGTTGGTAACCCATGGTGGTTGCCAATGAGAGAACCCTTAACGCAAACGCACTTGATGTGTCGTTAATACAAGTTTGCACCACTATACAAGGGAGGCAACTACAATATTAATAGATACTGCCTCTTCTCATATCCAAATATATTGCAAGGGAGACAACCACCAAATTAATAGCTACTGCTTCCACTGCACTATCTAGATATATTGATTAAAAAAGAATATAATCATGATAAATATGCATGCAATCAGTGACAGTCATTTGAAACACCTCCAAACTGAGGCATTAGAATCTTTCATGGGTATCCGGTGAAGATGAAGATCCGGTGAAGATGGGGAATTCCAACCCGAGGTATAACTGTTTTTATTGGAACTGAGGCTCTAGTTTTATCGTCCCCCATGTGTAAGATCAGACTTTCCATCACCCATGTAAAATGCGGATAACCGTATCCAGTATGCAAGAATACATATTTTTAAAACTAAACCCCCAATTTTCTCCACATATATTAGAACCCCATCCAACCCTATGAGACAGAACTATGGCAAACACCCCTACAAAAGGCATGACCTCAATTTACAGGTTTTCAGCTGACTGTTGTGTCACAAAACAAGCAAAATGCATTATTTGCCAGGAACTTTCTAGTGGTTTGGTGAACAAGATGTAATCATTTATTTTGAAATAATTCAAATTTAAATATTTCTTAACATTTTGAATTTTGTTTTGCCAATTGCAAAATATTGCATCATGATCCATGAACACCTCTTAGAAAATCCCTGGAAGCAAAAGCTGATATCCTAATCTATGACTAGAAAAGAGTACACCGTATAGGTGTCACTACGTACTGGGCGTGAGAGCATACTTGATGCTCTCAGAGTCCAGACCTTCCGCGCTTGATGATTTTTTAGGGTTTCCGTGGGGCTGATATTTGAGTTGAACTTTACGATTAATACCAGAGAAATGTCCGTACCTAGAGTAATGATACACAAGTACATTTTATTTATACAACATCTTCTGTAAAACAAATCAAATATATATACACATTCAAGAAATTTGGAGAAATGGACTCCTGCAATTATTTCATACCAGTATGTAAGCTCTAGCAGTTGCCAAAACAGCAAATGGCTACTAATTCTTAAGAAATTATCTTAAAAAGGCATTTTGTTGCAAAAACTTATTTGAGTACATTTTCACAATTTTGGATATTTTGGCCACTACTTTTGAAACCTTTGCACCAACCTAGTACCAGTTCTTA
The DNA here is from genome assembly GCA_037043455.1 of Cyrtodaria siliqua. NCBI lineage: Eukaryota > Metazoa > Mollusca > Bivalvia > Adapedonta > Hiatellidae > Cyrtodaria > Cyrtodaria siliqua. Next base: position 12,901 of record JAWPHD010014510.1, read on the forward strand.
GCAAATTTTCCGTCTGAAGAAACTGTCCTCATTTTCAGGACTTCAAAGTCCATTAGAACCTGGAATTTCAGCTGTATTTTGTTAAGTGTAAGAAAAGTGATAAATACGAGCCTCTGGCGAGTATTTATCACTTTTCGACACGAGACAATTGCAAAATACAACTGAAATTCTAAGTTACTATTAAAGCATGTAATTTTTTTATCATGCAAACTGTTTAAATAACATAATTTACCTGAAATTTAATGAAAACAACAGCTCACGTCTGCTACGGTCAAAATACAAATGGAGTTTTTTTTGTCAAGGGAAGTAACTTTGGCAAAAAATGTTTTCGGCTTTTAAGTATATTTATATCGATAATAAATGCAACATACTTTCTTTTGATGATGCATTGCATTCCTAAATTGCTAAGTATTAAATATATTGTGTATATATGTAGTTCAAATGGTAAATTTGTGTCTCTTTAAGCCATCGAAAAACAGCATGTGCACTCAACAAGCATAATACAGCAGATGGGTGGAAAATATTAGGATAGTAGGAGTAGCTGTATTTGTATAGTAGAAACATTAGCATGATAAAACCACAAAACTACTTGGGTATCTAAGGGCTATTTCATTAAAACATACCCGGGACCCCAGAAAAGCAATTTGATAAACGCCTCCTAAATCTGGTTCTTTCAACTGAATTTTGCATCAATGGGTGGGTGGTCAATTTCAACAGTGCCTTCCTGGGGTCCCATGTATGTTTTAATGGAACAGCCATAATCTCACAAGTGTTTTCATAACAAGTATTTTCATAACAAGTATTTTTTAACTTTAAATCTTCATTAGGCATGGGGACAAAATGTCCATGGAACCAAGTGTCTTTCCTCCACTACTGTGACACACATGAAAACGATACAGAATAATAAAGACTGCTCCCACTCACTGTCAATGGTTAACGGGGCGCACCTCCCGCCGAGTTAACACTATCTAGACAATCTAGACCATTTGGTTTCTGGCCGACTTTGTGCATGTTGTGCCCAAGATGGACTTTATTAATGCATAAAAGCTCCAATATAACCATCAGTTGTATTGTAATAGCAAACATACAAAGCAAATCATACATCAACCCATGTGACTAATGGCCATCTTGTTTCGCATGTTGCTAATGGCCATCTTATTTCGCATGTTGCTGATTTCCATCTTGTTTCGCATGTTGCTAATGGCCATCTTGTTTAACATGATAAAATATTGAACATAGTGATCTGCTGAAATACATACGAGATGCGATTCCGAACGTAGCCGGAAACCCCGAGTTTGTACAAATGGGTACTGACTACATATATGGGCTGAAGTGTAACAAGCTCTGTGAGCACTGTCGTTACAATTGTTGTTTTACCACTAAACAACACATTATCTAAGGTTATTTCAAGCTGCCAAAGAACAAAGTGAACGATAAATAGGAATCAGGAAACCTGTCAGACTCCCACTTTGGAATATTATTCTTACGTTTTTTTAACATACTCGAAATAAAACTCCAATACACAGGACCATCTGGTTTCCGCATCAGATGAACAAGATTCAGGGCTTGCACAAGGACACATTCTTGATTTACCCAGTGGGGCTTAAACCCGTGATCTCTGGATTAAGTGTCAAACATGTACTCGGCCACGAGGCTCCAATATTGACCCAAAATAAACAGTAGAGCACAATAGGAACCCATTTAACTTATATGTATATTTGGGTTGGGATTATTTCATTAGTTGGGTCAGTTGTAAGCCTTTATATTGGCCTGCCAGAAGCAATCAGGTATAAAGTATTCTAGATGTTTGTCACTTGGCTTGTTCTCCATCTGATGTATAATTCAAAGCAGTTTATAGTGGTATGTATAGTGTACAGCCAACATTAGGCAAGCCACATCGATGTTTCCCACCAGTTAGACTGCTTGAAGTGCTTAGCTTATGTAAATTATGAATAAGGTACGAGTAAACAGTGTAGTTTCATAGCCAACATCTGGAAAACCTTTTTTCCCCACGACCAGTTATGACTGCTTGAAGAATTGTCTGAGAATTGTTCAGCCCTTACATACACTACAAGTATACTCCCTGCTTGAATGCAAACCACTTACATTTCCAGTACAAGTTTGAGTTGCCGTAACTTTGCCTTTTTCTCCTGAACATCTGGATTGAAGACACCCTGTCTCTCGTTCAGCAGGTCCCGGGCGATGTCCAACACCTCCTGTAGTTGTTTGGGTTTCTTCAGCTTTAAGTGACCTTTCTTGTAGCCATTGTACTTCTCAAATAATGTAAAGAACCTTGAAAATACAAGTATTATGAAACATTATTTGCAGTAAATATAATTTTAACTTCTGGGCTATTCCAGCAAAATATTATGAGGGTGACGGGAAAGCATTTCTATTATTTTCCTGCAGGTGGAGGGGTTATCACTAATTCTATGCTGTGCATGGTGGGAGTAATCGAAAAGAAAGAAAATAATTCTATTGGTGGTTGTCTGAAAAAATCTAGTTTTATCGTCTATGGGGTTATCTTTTACTGAAACCAAACACTCTTCTAAGATACATCAATTTTGTTGTCAAATCTGTTGCAAATATAGATTTTGTAAACCGACAACTCTGTCACGCATCGTTGCTGTTTTGCTAATATTACAGTTAATTTAACTGGATAAATATTAATAAACAGCCTCACGTAATCTATACTTGTTTAATTGTAGAACAAAAACAAAAACACAAAACAAGAGGTCAATGACCTTGAAGCTCTACTGATTGATTTTGATTTCAGGAAGTAGTCGCTACAAACTTGTTTTTTGAAAATTTATTTTTAGCCGTGATGGCCATCTTGAATTTCCGGCCGACCTGAAATTTTGCTAGGATCAATTAGACATCAAGAGCAACATTCCTGTGAAGTTTCATGAAAATCCGTCAAGTAGTTTCAGAGGAGTAGTCGCTACAAGTTTTCATTATATAACTCTATGTAAACAAAGATGGCCGCTGACAGCCATGTTTAACATTGAATCAAAACTATTTTTGACAAGGACCAACATCATGTCATGCTGATCATCTTAGAAAAAGTCCCATATCAATATCACTTATAGTTTTCAAGAAGTAGTCGCTAACTTGTATTTTGAAAATCTATTTTTAGCCATGGTGGCCATCTGAACTTTTTCTAGGATCAATTAGACATCAAGAGCAACATTCCTGTGAAGTTTCATGAAAATCCATCAAGTAGTTTCAGAGGAGTAGTCGCTACAATCTTTCATTATATAACTCTATGTAAACAAAGATGGCCACTGGCAGCCATGTTTAACGTTGAATCAAAATAATGTTCGACTCGGATAACCATTATGTCATGCTGATCATTTTAGAAAAAGTCCCATATATATATCACTTATAGTTTTCAGGAAGTAGTCGCTACAAACTTATTTTTTAAAAATCTATTTTTAGCTGTGGCGGCCATCTTGAATTTCTGGCCAATCTGAAATTTTGCTAGGATCAATTAGACATTAAGAGCAACATTCCTGTAAAGTTTCATGAAAATCCGCTGAGTAGTTTCAGAGGAATAGTCGCTACAAGTTTTTACTATATAACTCTATGTAAACAAAGATGGCTGTGGCAGCCATGTTTAACGTCGAATCAAAATGATTTTTGACAAAGACCAACATCATGTCATGCTGATCATTTTAGAAAAAGTCCCATATCAATATCACTTATAGTTTTCAAGAAGTAGTCGCTACAAACTTGTTTTTTAACAAGAGGTCAATGACCTTGAAGCTCTACTGATTGATTTTGATTTCAGGAAGTAGTCGCTTCAAATTTTTACTATATAACTCTATGTAAACAAAGATGGCCGCTGGCAGCAATGTTTAACGTTGAATCAAAACAATTTTTGACAAGGGCCAACATCATGTCATGGTGATCATTTTAGAAAAAGTCCCATATCAATATCACTTATAGTTTTCAAGAAGAAGTTGCTACAAACTTGTATTTTGAGCCTTTTGAGCCGTGGCGGCCATCTTGAATTTCCGGCCGACCTGAAATTTTGCTAGGATCAATAAGACATCAAAAGCAACTTCCTGTGAAGTTTCATGAAAATCCGCCAAGTAGTTTCAAAGGATTTTCGACAAGGACCTACGTCATGTCATGCTGATCATTTTAAAAAAAGTCCCATATCAATATCACTTATAGTTTTCAAGAAGTAGTCGCTACAAACTTGTTTTTTAAAAACCTATTTTTAGATTTGGCGGCCATCTTGGATTTCACATCAACATGAATTTTTGCTAGGATCAACTAGACTTCATGGGCAACATTTCTGTAAAGTTTCATGAAAATCCATTCAGTAGTTTCAGAGGAGTAGTCGCTACAAAAAAAAGTTTACGGACAGACAGACGGACAGACGACGGACGCCGCACCACGGCAGAAGCTCTGCTGATCTCTGATCAGTAGAGCTAAAAACCTATTTTTAGATCTGGCAGCCATCTTGGATTTCACATCAACATGAATTTTTGCTACGATCAACTAGACTTCATGGACAACATTTCTGTAAAGTTTCATGATCTCTGATCAGTAGAGCTAAAAACACTTGGGCCTCTATTATTTAAAAGTATATTTAAATATACTACAGAGATCAATTTCAGTGTCAATTCTGTGGGTGGTTGCGATTATGTGAATTCCAATTATATAGGTGGTGGGGGGATTCAAATTTAACATTATATGGGTGGTTGGCTGGAGAAAAAGGAGCCAATCAATGTCCCCATACATGTTTTGCTGCAATAGCCCCTTTCGGGATCCTTCATGTAGAAGAAATGATGTTTAAAGATTTTAGTGTAGTATAATACTTTGATAAATACTTGTAAACAGACAGGTTAATAGGAGTTTATCATGTAACAATATGCCACCTGAGCTTTCATCAAATTCATGACAAGAACATTCAAATGCTGACTAATTATAAGAAGGCTGGATTTTATCATGTAACTTGGGTTTCAGTTTGTGAGTGGGTGCAAGGTAATCTTACGTCTGGCCAGTTATATTCCCGTATTTTAACAGTTTTGCCGAATCATCATCCTTTGTCGTTTCTTTTTTCCCTAACTTGTTCTCTCTCTCATTTAATGCTAGCAGTCAGTATCAGGAAGTGTGTTCATAAATGACTATTTGAGCGATGCATGGTGCATGACAGAAGTAAATCTGCACCACAGATAAAATTTACGCTGGATTTTGGCAATGCTTCAGCCTAGTTGCATCACTGTTTTAATGTGCCTAAGTGTACCTCATCTTTAGTACAACCTATCTTGTTACTGAACATTGTATTTTTAAATGCCATCAAAACTCAACTGATAACGTGTCCAAAATTACTATATAACACTCACTTCTTATGTTTAACCTCCATCTTCATTTTCTGCTTCGGTGTTCTGTCCCCATGGCGTATGACAGCAACCACAGCCCGCAGCTCCATCCTAAAAGAAATAGTTACTAGGTTTTAAGAACAAATTAAGGAAACATTAACCCATTAGTGCTGCCTGAGCTGCATCAAGAAAACACCATCTTCTGACATTTGACCTCTGTCATGTCTGTTGTGACCTTGAAATTAATGACAAGGACCTGCAGCAGGCCTTGAATTCACCAGCTATTCTTGAGAATATTCTTAGACTTAAGCTCAAGTATGCAAATTTCAATCACTAATATTTCTATAAGTTAACAGAATAAATGTTCATAACAAGCTGCTATGTATAAATATTATGCATACTAATTAATAGCAACTTTGTACGATTGTTTATCTTTGAAGGTCATGGAAATATTTTTGAACAAAATTTCAGTACTTGGGCTCAAGTCTAAGAATAGTCTGAAGAATGGTTGGTGAATTCCAGGCCTGGAAGTCGTTCAACTTTGGTAAAGTATCATCAAAATACCTCCAAAGACTTCAAAAGTTACAGGCGGACGTAACAGTGCCTACGCTTCCTGAAATTGGGCAAACTGAAATTTGATGATTCTATATTATTTTTAAATACCAGCTATCAAAACAAAAACGAAATATTTTAATTGAAACGTTATTTCGTACAGGTCAAGTCATCACTTGATGTAATTTGCTTTAATATTAAAACTGTTCTATAAATGCCAAGAGGAATGAAGGGCATCAACAATGTACTGCTTAATCTTTCAATGTGTCTGCCGAGGTTCCGATCGAAACAGTTATACCGATTTTTCGTCTGAACCGGATACCCATGATTGATTCTTTTTCTTGCAATTGCATTCATTTACATTCTGAGCATTGACGTCACCAACTACGATAGTTTACCTGTTTATTTACACAATGACGTCATGCAACTGTCATTGTTGATATCAGCGTGCGACTTTTATCTTCCCCCATGTGTAAGATCAGGCTTTCCATAAACCATGTAAAATGCAGATAGCCTTATCCAGTATGTAAGAAAAATACCTACCTACTAAACACTTTTTCTCAACTATCATTTTATTCAAGGTAAATATTCAAAGAAACTAATAAATATATCCCATTACGAAAATCTGCAATAGAAACAGACGGTACTTACATGGATCCAGAAGTGGTTGGTACTACGGGTATATCCTCTGGCGCAGCCCCCAACACCAGAGGGATGTGCAGCTGTGGAGCCAGGGCTCGCACTATCATTGTTCTGAAATATAAACTCAATAAATAAATACTACAACTATCACTACGGTGATGAATGACCCCGCTTAAATTCTAAGTCAAAGAAAGGGCCATAATTCTGTAATAAATTAGGCAATCAACAATGGGCGATGAAGAGGGACATAAGGCCATTAGTTGTTATGTGTATATGAAGTTTGGGAACATTAAAAACTGTTTGAGGAAGATCAATGACCTTGAAGCTCTACTGATAGGTTTTGATAACTAAATCAGCATTCCTGTGAAGTTTCAATCTGTCAAGTAGTTTCAGGAGTAGTCGCTACAAGTTTTTACTATATGACTCTATTTAAACAAAGATGGCTGCTGGAAGCCATGTTCAATGTAAAATCAAAATAAATTTCAACAAGGACCAACATCATGTCATGATGATCATTTTAGAAAAAATCCCATATCGTAGGCACGGTTTTTTTTACTAGATATGTGAACTGGCTAAGGGAATTATACGAAAACAGTGTTGATTAACTTATATGTTACATTTATTAACAAGAGTATGCCTTTAATTCAATAAATATTTCTGAATTCACTAGGGGTCTACTTTGCCTTACTTTCGAACTTCGCGCAAGAATACACCACAATGTAATTAAACAAGAGGCCCAAGAGGGCCTGTGGTTGTGGATGCTCTACTGGCTCAAGATAAAGTTTATGTATAAGGGGCCATAAGTCCTTCAAAAATCATTCAACCAGAACATGGCAATGACAGGTGCAACTAGGCTTAGTACTGATCATTCTCGCCAAGATTCGCTGAAATCTGGCAAAGAGTTCAGAAGAGACTAATCTGGACAAAGTTTGTGTATTAAATCATTTAAAGGGTCACAACTCTGCCAAAAATCATTCAACCAAAATATGACAATGACATGCACAACTAGGCTTGATACTGATCATCCTTGTCAAGTTTTGTCTATATTCAGGAGAACTAGTCCGGAAAACAATTGTGGTATCGAAATCCTTTAAAGGACCACAACTCTGCCAAATATCTGTAAACCGGAACGTGACAATGACATGCACAACTAGGCTTGGTGCTGATCATCCCTGCAAAGTTTCATTGAAATCTGGCACGGTGACTATGTACAACTAGGCTTGGTACTGATCATCCCTGCAAACTTTCGTCTTAATGAGGCCAAGATATAGCATATTTCAGAAAATCAAGGGCCATGTCTCCAATGTAAATGGTCCAATCTGGATTAACAATCTGGTAAAGTTTCTTAAAGATCGGATGAAAGATGAAGGCCCTATCGTCTTCAAACGAGGCAAAATATAGGGTTTTTAACTAAATCAAGGGCCATAACTCCACTGTTACCGGTCCGATCTGGCTGGTTTTCAAACTTGACCGAGCTTTCATTGATATGAACAATCTCGTAAAGTTTCATAAAGATCGCATGCAAAATGAAGGCCCTATCATCTTAACGAGGCAAAATATAGCATTTTTAACTAAATCAAGGGCTATAACTCATCTGTTACTGGTCCGATCTGGCTGGTTTTCGAAACTGCCTGAGCTGTCATTGATATAAACAATCAGGTAAAGATTTGTAAAGATCAGATGAAAGATGAAGGCCCTATCGAATTAACGAGGCAAAATATAGCATTTTTAACTAAATCAAGGGCCATCACTCTGCTATTACTGGTCCGATCTGGCTGGTCTTCGAAATTTCCGAGCTTTCATTTATTTAAACAATCTGGTAAAGTTTGGTAAAGATCGAATGAAAGATAAAGGCCCTATTGTCTTAATGAGGCAAAATATAGCATTTTTTACTAAATCAAGGGCCATAACTCCAGTGTTACTGATCCGATTTAGCTGGTTTTCGAACTTGTCTGAGCTTTCATTGATATTAACAATCTGTGCAAGTTTGGTAAAAATCAATTAATAAATGAAGGTGCTAGAGTGTTCACAAGGCTTAATATGGCAATTTCAGCAAAACAAGGGCCATAACTCCGGTGAAATTTATCGGATCCGGCTGGTTTTCGAACTTGTCCGAGCTTTCATTGATATAAAGACACTGGCAAAGTTTCGTAAAGATCTGATTTATAATGAAGGCCCTAGAGCGTTCACAAGGCAAAAGTTAACAGACGGACTACGGACGGACAACGGACGGACGACGGACGGACGACGGACAACTCACCATCCCATAAGCTCTGCTGGCCTTCGGCCAGTAGAGCTAAAAAGTAGTTCTGGCAAAATCTTATAATTTCCCTAGGGATTTATTTCCCAAGGGAATTACAACTTCTAATTCCCTCAGAATCACAGGCAGAAATGTAATATATACTGGTATCTCTTTAACTAAATGTAAATGTTATAACAGTTATAAATCTCACCCCAAAACGTTGGCACAGTCGTCGTAATACTTGGTGGAGTTCTTCACGAAGCTGAAGCCATTCACGTCACAGACATAGGACTTACCACCGGTCCTTAACAGGTCAAACCCGCATACATTCTGCTGAAAAGATAGGACCACAAAGAGATATATCAAGCCAAAATCATTATTTACACATGCCAGGATGGTGAAACAGAATCAGAAAACAGAGTTTTGGGTTTTACTGTCAGTATTCGCTGCATGGTATGTTTTATTGATAGGTACATAATAAATGTAGCTACAAATTCTAAAATCGACTGAAGTCAAAGGTACTGTTATTCCCCAGAATCTGCAGAATTTTGCAGAACGATGGCGACCTTGAAAGCGGCCATGACCTTATTTTAATAAATTTGAAAAAACATTGATCTCAGTTTGTTTAAACAAAAGTTAACGAACCGAGAGACGGCAGACGAATGGACGACAGATGGACCTTACCTTAATTAACAGTTTACAATTTAATAGATAAGCTAGATAATATTTTCTATCTGGGATGGTATGTGAGTAGTTTTATGGTCTGAGAATTACGTTTTGCAGTGACCCCGACGCGGAGCCTAAAATGCAGTTTCATACTATAAAACCAACCACATACCATACAGACTGAAAATCTTAGCATGACTATCTCAATTCTAATGCTTTTAAACTTAAATGTCCGAAATATAAAACAAAATCATACATACACATTTGTTTTTTCTATGGAAACTCATATTCATTGGTTCCAGCATTTTGTTACAACATTATGGGATGGCACGTACCTTTCAGACGGAAAATCATGCATTATTCTATGGACACAAATTGGAGACACTAGCCAATGAAGTAGTGCGTTACATATTTATAGTTGTATGCAAATAACAGAAAACCATGCTAGGATTTTCGATCTGGGACAGTATGCGAGCGGTTTTACGGCTTGAGCATTTCATTGTACGTCGACGAGGTTATCTCAATTCTGATGTTTTCGTTTAAATGCCAGAAATATAAAACGAAATCATATATACACATTTGATTTTTTTTATGAAAACTCAAATTCATGGGTGCGGCCATTTCCTTTGTTACAACTTTATGTGATATTACATACTTTTCAGACAGTAAATGAAATGTTTTACAGTCGCAAATTTGATATGTTAGCCAATGGAGTATATTAAAAACGCATTACATATAGAAGACCAAATAACACTGGGTATACATACTGTACATCAGGGCTTCTAAAATCGCCGGTTTATCGGTTCCCAGACCGAAATCTGTTTCTCCGGACCGTTTTTCTTTTCAAAATCTCTGTTTAAATCGGTCCCAGATATTTTATCTATCGGTCATTAAAAAATCTACAATTGGCCTTCATACTCCTTCTGATATCCTAAAATATGCCTTGCGGCAATATTCTTTGATCCATAACACGATTGTTTGTCACTCGCTGTGCGAAAGTAGGTCAATTTGGTCAATTTGGACTAAACCATTACCGATAGTAGGGAGTTTTCCGGAAGAGTCTATAGCCTAAACTGCATGCCTTTGATGTGTGATCAGTGAAAGTATATCACGCGTTCTGTCAGTTCACTGAAGCGAGTGTTACCGTCTGTAATTTCTTTAATATACTGTTAGTCGTAAGGTGTTAGTTAGCCTGTTTGCTTGTGTCGTGTTTTTTTTTAAGTAGCCAAAGCTGGGACTGAAATTTGTTTGCATCATTAAAAAAAAAAAAATTACCGAGATGTGTTAATTGTTTGTTTGATTTTTTGTTTACAATAACTTTAAGCATAATATTAATGACATTAATTAAGGAAAGTGATCAAACCCGACACCGTTTTTTTTTTAAGTCGGACCGAAATTGTTTGCGTTTGTCGTAACATTTGGTATTAATTAAGCTAACTGATGAAAAACGATATTACTCAAATTTATGTTAAATCGTATATAATCCACTAGTCCGCGCGTGTTAGTCCGCGTTTTATACCTACCCGGTTTATTAAACACTTCCGGTTCAATTCCTCAAATGATCAACAATTTTAATATTGAGTGAAAATTATTCATTCAGTAAAGCGAAGACATGATGTCAGTCATTAAAATGTACAAATTGTGATAAAGTAAGTTATAAATAATACAAATATAATACAAACATACATTTTAAATAGTTCTCTATATCAATGACTAAACGGAAAAAATACATGGTGGGTGAGGTACGGCGATTTTAGTGATTTTTTCAAAATAAGTGTGATTCTTACGGCATTGAAAAACCTGGACCGATTTGCATTTTAAAATTTTAGAAGCCCTGCTGTACATGTAAGACACTATGAATCAGTGTTATTTCTTACTGGTCCTTTGGGATCATTGAGCCCATTCATTGGGGCTTGTATTAAGTATATTACCGGTTAAGCGTGTTTTACGTCTATTTAAGCACATTTTAGGCCATATATGAGTCTTTTTGTCTGTGGTAGAGGCAGACCACCCCATTTTTCCTGGATAGAACCAGTATTGTATACCTCCCACCATCCGTAAAAATCAACACTTTCTCACAAGTCGAGGTCCTAGCGGGATTAGAACCCACAGTGGTAAGACACAACGTCGTTAACCCTCGACCACTGAAGTGCTCGCTTAAGCCGGTGCTAGTGGGCATGAGAGATGGAGATGGTGCATCTAATATTACATGTACCTCTCATGAACAGACTCAATAAAACAGTCTGATACTTTTCTCTCTTGTTTGTGTTTGTTGCTTCCGAAGGATTCACTTTTCTGCGTTTATGAGCTTTGTAGTAAGGTTTAATAACACCTCATTATGCCTACCTTGAATGCATTACAGACTTTTCTGGCCGTCAGTTTCTCGGCGGCACTCAGAATCACCGGATATCTGACCTCCTTCCCGTCCTTGTCTCTCTCCACTTTTCCGTCAAGGGCGGGCGACTTCCGCGCCTCTGCATGAGCATAGTCCGGTCCCACAGTGTATACCTTGACGTCGGTGCCATCTGTAGGCATAAAGTCCTCGTAGATGAACGAGCCGGTCTTCCTAACTCGACTGATGGATGAGTACACACTGCTTCTTGATCCAACCTGGAATGCATAACACAGAGAATCTTATAGGCGTGACTGTGTATTACTGAGTTTAATAAACGAGTTGGATAAAATGATAGGATACGAGGCTCTACCGAGTCTATTTATCACATAACACATCTACGAAGTGACAGTTTCACTTTAAAGTTGTCAATTTACCTTGCACATGTATATAACAGCAATTGAAGAGAAGCCATGTAGTCGTTTAGTTGTTTACAAGACAATCTTTGTTACATGGTTGTAATACGTACTACAAATAATGTGAAACCTTTAACCAAATTTAACCTTATTAACATGCATTTTATAAGATTAAAGTATTAAAATTTCGAATAATGATAAATATTTAAGGTGTCTGAATGTATCGTATTATATACTATGCAAACAATTGGGACTATATGTTTTACTATATACAAACACAGTGTTTTGGTCCTCATTTTCATCTGTAATACACTAGTGCATTATGATAAATAAGTTATGGTTTTACACTCTCAAAAGCCATGTTTATTTATGACAAAAATATTCAAGTAATAATAGTGCCACATTTTAAGTAGGTCAAGGTCAGTCGACTGACATTTGGTATTAATGTGCTTTTAGGAAGTTTGAAGATAGGGGTAATTGTCTAAGAAATTGAGCTAAACCATAACTGCCGACTATCATCAAGTACCGCTAATAAAAGCACCTTCCCTAATATACAGTATGGGTTATGTTCCCAAAATATAGAAAACTAGAAATTGTTATTGTCCATGGGACAAAAACGTATGGCTCCCCCACTCGCCCGAACAGGCGTAATTGACAACTCTAGGTCCAACCGTTCTCTATTGATCTGAGATCGTATCCCTGTGACTGTATCTACTATCTGTATCAGTAAGGCCACATAAAAATATATGTGTGGTTCAGGTAACCCGACCGACTCTATTTTTTTAAGGGCCGACCCTAAAACTTTTTATGCAAAAATTAAAAAAGGAATTAAAAATTAAAAAAAAAAAAAAAAAAAAAAAATAATAATTAAACCAACCATCCTTCCAAGTTTGAGGACCCTAGGTCCAACCATTCTCTAGTTATTGATCGGACATCGTTTTGATAGTCAATGTCACCGCAACCTTGACCTCTGACCTAGTGACCCCAAAATCAATAGGGGTCATCTACTGGTCATGACCAACCATCCTTCCCAGTTTGAGGACCCTAGGTCCAACCATTCTCTAGTTATTGATCGGACATCGTTTTGATAGTCAATGTCACCGCAACCTTGACCTTTGACCTAGTGACCCCAAAATCAATAGGGGTCATCTACTTGTCATGACCAACCATCCTTCCAAGTTTGAGGACCCTAGGTCTAACCATTCTCTAGTTATTGATCGGACACCGTTTTGAAAGTCAATTTTACCGCGACCTTGACCTTTGACCTAGTGACCCCAAAATCAATAGGGGTCATCTACTGGTCATGACCAACCATCCTTCCAAGTTTGAGGACCCTAGGTCCAACCATTCTCTAGTTATTGATCGGACATCATTTTGATAGTCAATGTCACCGCGACCTTGACCTTTGACCTAGTGACCCCAAAATCAATAGGGGTCATCTACTGGTCATGACCAACCATCCTTCCCAGTTTGAGGACCCTAGGTCCAACCATTCTCCAGTTATTGATCGGACATCGTTTTGATAGTCAATGTCACCGCAACCTTGACCTTTGACCTAGTGACCCCAAAATCAATAGGGGTCATCTACTGGTCATGACCAACCATCCTTCCCAGTTTGAGGACCCTAGGTCCAACCATTCTCTAGTTATTGATCGGACATCGTTTTGATAGTCAATGTCACCGCAACCTTGACCTTTGACCTAGTGACCCCAAAATCAATAGGGGTCATCTACTTGTCATGACCAACCATCCTTCCAAGTTTGAGGACCCTAGGTCCAACCATTCTCTAGTTATTGATCGGACAACGTTTGTGACACAGACCTACAGACAGATCTACAGACAGACAGAAAGCACAAAATCAATATGGCTCCCCTACCACACTTTGTGTGGGGGAGCCATAAAAAACACTGGAATGTGTCTAATAACATCCTAAATGTTACATTGGTTTTCTTGCTGTTACGGTAGAAATGGTATTTTATAAGCACAAAAATTAACCTATAATAACAGTGAACATAGCACACTAAAAAGTAGGTCAATCTGGCATATGCATGACAGACTAGTGAAATACTACCAAAGATGCATTGCATTGCTTTATCACTAAAACGTAGAAAGAAGCTGAGATTAAGCAGACTCCACAGAAGACAAGGTTCAGATGGTTAGAAAATACATATTTTTTAAACTGCTGGTTTATCATGGGGTTTATCGCCAACCTTTCTAAACAGTCTCTGACACCCTCCCCCGGCAGATACAGGGAAGTAGATATAGATGTTGTGATCCTCGGCATTTACTGGTTTCTCCACAAACGGCCGCTGGAACGTGACCCCATTCACTTCAATGGCATCTTCGTTCTCCTCAAACTCTCCTGCAAAACACACAACATGATCAATATTATAAATATGTTTGTTTTATTACTGTTGATATGATTCACGTCTCAAGCAACTACGATTAATTTGCATTTCATTTCATGATGGTTTAAGGTTTAAGATTTAAAGGGACACATGGAAATCTTAAAAAGTAACATCGTCCCGTTAGTTTTCGTTAGTGTTGTTCCGTTTAATCGATTTGATCGATCAGTCATGCCTCTGATCTGATTAATCGATTACAATTTTTCATGATCGACTTTACTCAGTTGTTGAAAAATATGGTTTATTTCATTCTCTTGTATTAAAATATACAAGAAAATGAAATGTTATAATTTTGCAACAAGTAATCACATATTTATAACTTCTATTTTAAAATATATGTTGGTCAGTTTCATTCAGTTCCTTTATTACCAGAACATACTTGAAATGTGATTATTTTCTTCATTATAGTCTGAAAAAGGTTTACACTTGTCTTTTATAGCAGCCATGTTTAATCGATTAATGATTGATCATCAGGCGGTGAAATGTTCTGATGATCGATCATGAATTTTCATCCGATTCCCAGCATTAGTTTTCGTAGATAATGTATTTGTTCAACTATTAAATTTTTAGAAGTAAAATAACGATGAGGTGGAACAGTGGGCGATTTCCATAGCACACATGACAATTTGATAGCGGTTTTCAATAAACACTGCGATAATTAGTTATCGATCCAAAACGATTGTCGCTAATTAGCTAAAACACCCAGCGGGATATTAGCTTATAAACATTTAACGACTTTGTGTATTAGAATTCGGGATATTCCGAGACTTTTTTAGACAAAATCGGTCGGAAATTTGGATTAGCCAGACTGCCATGTCTGCCGAATTTGCTCTGTATTTCTTATGATTTTCATTCCCCAGTTTGGGTTACACACTTTTCGCACTAGCGCGAGCCTAGGTTATATGGCGCCTAACCTAACAGGAATGAACATGCCAGGCTCATCCTCCATTTACATCTTGAAAGATAAAATATGGAGAATGGGCCAAGAACCTTCTTACCTGAATATGAATTGAGGGTGTGGGGGGAGAGGGGAGTGAAAAGTGAGTACTGTACACTACCAAACCCGGAATGTTATCAGAATAAAGGTATCGATTGGTTACAGCGTTCTACAGTTTGAGTAAAGCCACACGACACAATTCAGCAACTATTTGCCTCAATCAATGTTAGTGTGATCCAACTCAGTGCTCAGCCAACAATTAAAACATATATGGTGATGTAATATTTCAGAGATTTTAATGTAAAAAGAAAAACATGTTATTAGGAGATTGACTTCATACTGAGAATGAAATCGCAATATTACATATTTGCCTGTGATTTGTACAGGAAATACTGGGAATAGAAAAGCTAAATCTACTCGTTTGCTCTACTGGGAAATATCTCCCACTGGAAGATATTTCCCAGTACGGAACGTCAGATTCCGCCACTAGGAAATAACGATTACGGAAATTAACGTAGAGTTCCGGTTCCACTTGTTTTGTTTGTATGACGTAACGTCGTCTTGGATGACGTAACGTCGTCATGGCGGCCTCGTGCAAACTGGTGTAAAAAGGCCTGAATCATTAGAAATATTAAAAAATATCATTTTAAATTATGTAATATATAGTTTAATAACCAATGTTTTTGAGATACTGAATATATTTCTCTACCTCGGGAGATATTTCCCGTATCTCAAAAACACTGGTTATTAAACTCTATTTAGCGATTTTTTCCCCCCTTTTGGGAATGGTACCCATACACATTCAACTGGGAAAATTTGTGTTGTGTTTCCTTATAGTCGAAATTTTTCACCATCAAACAAAAGCAATATTGTATGTTTAAATACTTTGCAAACACACTACCATATATAGAGACATTCTCTTGTAGTATTTCATTACCCTCACCGAAAAGAATATATTCCACATTCTCCCGTCTAAAGTTCCACAATAACTATTTAAATATATTTATATATATATATACATTTTTTCTTGATCGGGATTTTTTCACTCCAGTTGGGGAAAACACATACTTTTTGTCATTAGGAATGGTACCGATGGTACCGTTTTTCGGTACCACTTACATAAGGGGGAAAACACTGACATCTATCGTATTTGCCTTAATAAACACTGATATATACCATATTTATCTTAATAAGAGGACCTCGCCTAATAGTAGCGAGTGTTTGAATGAGTATCTAACATTGTTTATGAAAATACTTAATGCTGATTTGCTATTGCACTGGTTTGAAACGCTATAAAGCTGTATAGCTGTATTTCTTCGTTTGGTGCTGAGAGATGGACGTACAATATAAGTTGTGAGAATGTGTTATGTTAATTCTCTCGAAAATGTGTGTATAAAATACATAAAAATCCATGTCGGATAAAAATAAAACATTTCCAGCGGGTTTATATTGTGCGAGATCAAAACCTAGTGGTTGAGACTCGAAACCGCGGGCCTATAGCCCTTGGTATCAATGGTCTTTAAGTCCCGCCCACCAGTAGAAGACAAAATTACTTACGCAACCCTTTACAACATACTATATAATATAGACCTGTAAACACAGCTTACACGCAAAATTTGATGTGAAATGAGACATTTTAAAAAGGCAGAATTTGGGTTCCTTTGGAGCCCAGGGGCTACAGGAACCAGAATTACTTGTGTAGCCCTTAAGATAATGCTATAAGGAAGCTCATGGCCAAATTTGGTTGTGCCAGGATAAGAAATGTAAGAGAGATAGACTTGTAAACATGCAAACCTTGATGTGGGACGCCAATGCCGGGGCGAGTACCTAAGCGCTCTTATTCCATGTTTTCTTCGAATAGTCGAGCTAAAAATCACTAGGGTAGTTTTAAACCCAGGATTTTTTACAAACTTGATTTTCCATGTCATTGAGATTCTTCTGCATAACAAATAAATGCCATTTTCTTACCAGTTTGGAGAAAAGGACTTCCTAAAATTTCTTAAATTTATATAAAATCACACCCCACCACCACACCCACTCCCCACTTCACCCCCCACTTTGGGGAATTTAGTTATTTATTTGTAAAAACTTGTTTCTGCTTGTTAAATAGATATGTCATGCATATCAGTTTTATTTTTTAACTGTTTGTCTAGACTCTAGAGCTATATAAAACTATGTGAACCCTGGAGTTGGGCCTTTTTGGATGGTGCCGTCAGGCAACCGTCCTATGTAATGGAAAATCTGGCTGACAACGAATTTCTACTAGAAACCAAAGATCACCAGATTACAGTGCGATAAAAGTAGTACCATTTGCAAAAGATCCGTATATTGACAAAATATTGATTAATATGTAAGCGTTGGTAAACATTAAGTGATTTTACCTGAAGCTGTTTTTGAAGGGATTTGATCCGGTACAAATTAATGCGCATATGTCTTATAACGTAAACAGGCGTATACACGAGGTTGGGGGTAAAAGCTGTACCGTACATTCCGAAATATAACGAAAATAGTAGGTGCGTAGTATGGAGAATAGCAATCACTACTTTAGTGACGAATCTAAGAGAGTTTTGGTATTTTACCAGTGTATGAAGGATGTATATAACGACAAATGATAATGTTTATTAATTTGTATTTATATCATGTTTTAGCATGCATACATGAAATATATATATCAGATGTAATTGGATAATAAATAGAATCCGCACCGTACCGTACATCATTTGTGTAACAGTTATCACAAATAAAGATGTAATAATGTAATCAACATTATTAAATAAATATCCGATAATGGTAATTTAAAAGGTGTGACAAACACTTCGGCAGATTTCAATGACCAACTTTCTCTGACATGTTCATTTTACAATTATTCCCCTTTGACACAAACATTCCTACATAACTTTACTTTTTATTCCCTGCTGCTTAGGTGGAGGGATAAAGAATTGCTTTTGTCCGTCTGTCCTTCTATCCGGCCTTCCGTCCGTCTGTCCGGTCTCATAACTTTGGTACTGCCTCATCCGATTTCAATATTTTTCACAAAATTAATGGGTTAGTACGCAAACCCATTTTTTCCTTCAGAATTTGATTTTTATCAATACTTTCTGAGTGGCACCGTCCACCAGGACTTTCAGTGCTTTTGATTTTACCCCTGGGAATGATTTTGTATTAAACTTGAACTTCCACGTCAACAAAATGCTTCACACAGAAAATAACTGTCATGGTCTCAGCAGATATAGAGAAGAATTTGAACAATAGTTGTTAAGCACACGCAAAGAATCAAAAGTGGGAAGTTCACTCCAAGAGGTTTTACTCACCATATATTTTTTTACCAGCACCTGCTGTAACTGCATAAAACATATGGTTTTAATATTGTTTTAGTATGTCTGGTTGTGTCAAAGTGTGGTATTGAATGAGTAGTTTTATATACTGAAAGGAAACACGCCACACAGGAATTTCCGCTATATATTGTATGTACAATATGCTACTGTTAATCAAATGGTACATGGCTACGTAAGATCTTTTCTTTCAGGGGGAAAAAATACTAAAACAGCACGTAACACAGCAAATAGTATTCCTGCAAAGTTTCATTATTGACAGAGTATGCGTTTGGCGCAAACTTAGAATACAAAATTTTGCAAACTCTTTACGTTATTAAAATACAATACTAAACTAGCTCAATTTTTCAAAGAGGAACGTCAACATTTATGTATTTCTTGTTACGCGTACTTTGATTAAAACGTCTACAACATAACAGTTGTGTTCTTTCTCTAACTAACTGCAACTTTTTTTTTTATAAAACATCTTGGGATTTCCTTGGAATATATATGGAATTAAGTGTTCAGTACAATATATAGCGGAAATTCCAGTATCACGTTTCTTTTTTTTTTCCGTATAGTTTAAGAGTAGATAAATGTAGATAGCAAAAGGAGCAAGAGTTGTGTGTCCCTAAAATACATCTTAAACAAGAAACTTGGCAATTACCAGTACATGCAAACATGGTTATCATAACATACATTTACTCAGAACTTTAAAATACAGAAGTTATAGTACTGAGATTAAGCTAGTGAGTAGGGTTTTATGGCCCAAACACCTTAAAGGCTAAATGATGCCGAAGAGGAACAAGTATTTTGATATCACATTATTATTTCATTGCATTAAAACTTCTATGTATTTTCCAAGTGCATTAGGGGCAAGTGCATTAAGGGAGATAATCCTGTCTATATAATAAGTAGAGTTATGGAACATATCACTCTAGCATGTAATATTTTATTGCTAAGGAACACTTGTGCAAAGTTTCTTCCTATTTCAACGAGAGCACATTAATCTATTTACCTAAGAAAAGAATGGAGATAATGTTGTCAAAGTAAAAGCTAGAGTTGTGGAACTTGCCTGTCTCCTGGTGTTTTTTATGGAGAACACTTGAGCCAAACTGTATTCAATTTATATAGTTCTGAAGACTATTTCTCACAATGTCATGTAGTTTTTCTACATGGCCAACACTTGTAGGAAGCTTTTAGTGATTGGAAAGTTTACAACTTGCAACAAAACTTTAATGTGATGGGGAGGCTGAAGCCGAGGCGTAAAGTTTTACTGTTTTTTTCGGGTTAATAAATATAATGTACAAGTGCAATGTATTTTAGTGTGCCATGCATGAATAAAATACTGTTTGAACAAATTATTTCAATATTTAGTAGGACACCGAAACAGCAGCAACAACCACATCTCAACAAGAAGTGACTTCTGGTGTCACAACTGCTTTATAATACTACAGTTGACAGTATTTCTTGAACAACTTTATAATTAGGAAGGATATTATATCAGAATAAATACCTTTTTCCTCGTCATCTCTGTTCATGACAGCATACCGGGGATGAGCGATACCTTCCCGAACCAGTATCTTATATACCTCCCTCCTGCAACATCAGTAAGTCTATATAACATGTATACATTGTCAATGTCAGGTTATGAAACAAAAACATCTTTTAGAAAGTCACCATTTATGTCAGGTTATGAAACAAACTGATGTACCTATCTTTGGGAGAATACTAAGGGCAGACATACCTATCTTTGGGAGAATACTGAGGGCAGACGTACCTATCTTTGAGAGAATACTGAGGGCAGACGTACCTATCTTTGGGAGAATACTGAGGGCAGATGTACCTATCTTTGAGAGAATACTGAGGGCAGATGTACCTATCTTTGAGAGAATACTGAGGGCAGACGTACCTATCTTTCAGAGAATACTGAGGGCAGATGTACCTATCTTTGGGAGAATACTGAGGGCAGATGTACCTATCTTTGAGAGAATACTGAGGGCAGATGTACCTATCTTTGAGAGAATACTGAGGGCAGACATACATATCTTTGAGAGAATACTGAGGGCAGACGTACCTATCTTTCAGAGAATACTGAGGGCAGACGTACCTATCTTTGGGAGAATACTGAGGGCAGATGTACCTATCTTTGAGAGAATACTGAGGGCAGATGTACCTATCTTTGAGAGAATACTGAGGGCAGACGTACCTATCTTTCAGAGAATACTGAGGGCAGATGTACCTATCTTTGAGAGAATACTGACGGCAGACGTACCTATCTTTGAGAGAATACTGACGGCAGACGTACCTATCTTTGAGAGAATACTGAGGGCAGACGTACCTATCTTTGGGAGAATACTGATGGCAGACGTACCTATCTTTGAGAGAATACTGAGGGCAGACGTACCTATCTTTGAGAGAAAACTGACGGCAGACGTACCTATCTTTGAGAGAATACTGACGGCAGACGTACCTATCTTTGGGAGAATACTGAGGGCAGACGTACCTATCTTTGAGAGAATACTGACGGCAGACGTACCTATCTTTGGGAGAATACTGAGGGCAGACGTACCTATCTTGGAGAGAATACTGAAGGCAGAAGTACCTATCTTTGGGAGAATACTGAGGGCAGATGTACCTATCTTTGAGAGAATACTGAGGGCAGACGTACCTATCTTGGAGAGAATACTGAAGGCAGACGTACCTATCTTTGGGAGAATACTGAGGGCAGATGTACCTATCTTTGAGAGAATACTGAGGGCAGACGTACCTATCTTTGGGAGAATACTGAGGGCAGATGTACCTATCTTTGAGAGAATACTGAGGGCAGACGTACCTATCTTTGGGAGAATACTGAGGGCAGATGTACCTATCTTTGAGAGAATACTGAAGGCAGACGTACATATCTTTGGGAGAATACTGAGGGCAGATGTACCTATCTTTGAGAGAATACTGAGGGCAAAAGTACCTATCTTGGAAAGAATACTGAAGGCAGACGTACCTATCTTTGAGAGAATACTGAGGGCAGACGTACCTATCTTTGAGAGAATACTGAGGGCAGACGTACCTATCTTTGAGAGAATACTGAGGGCAGACGTACCTATCTTTGAGAGAATACTGAGGGCAGACGTACCTATCTTTGGGAGAATACTGAGGGCAGATGTACCTATCTTTGAGAGAATACTGAAGGCAGACGTACATATCTTTGGGAGAATACTGAGGGCAGATGTACCTATCTTTGAGAGAATACTGAGGGCAAAAGTACCTATCTTGGAAAGAATACTGAAGGCAGACGTACCTATCTTTGAGAGAATACTGAGGGCAGACGTACCTATCTTTGAGAGAATACTGAGGGCAGACGTACCTATCTTTGAGAGAATACTGAGGGCAGACGTACCTATCTTTGAGAGAATACTGAGGGCAGACGTACCTATCTTTGAGAGAATACTGAGGGCAGACGTACCTATCTTTGAGAGAATACTGAGGGCAGACGTACCTATCTTTGAGAGAATACTGAGGGCAGACATACCTATCTTTGAGAGAATACTGACGGCAGACATACCTATCTTTGAGAGAATACTGACGGCAGACGTACCTATCTTTGGGAGAATACTGAGGGCAGACGTACCTATCTTTCAGAGAATACTGAGGGCAGAAGTACCTATCTTCGAGATAATACTGAGGGCAGACGTACCTATCTTTGAGAGAATACTGACGGCAGACGTACCTATCTTTCAGAGAATACTGAGGGCAGAAGTACCTATCTTCGAGATAATACTGAGGGCAGACGTACCTATCTTTGAGAGAATACTGACGGCAGACGTACCTATCTTTGGGAGAATACTGAGGGCAGAAGTACCTATCTTTCAGAGAATACTGAGGGCAGAAGTACCTATCTTCGAGATAATACTGAGGGCAGACGTACCTATCTTTGAGAGAATACTGAGGGCAGATGTACCTATCTTGTAGAGAATAATGAGGGCAGATGTACCTTTCTTTGAGAGAATACTGAGGGCAGATGTACCTATCTTGTAGAGAATAATGAGGCAGACATACCTATCTTTGAGAGAATACTGAGGGCAGATGTACCTATCTTTGAGAGAATACTGAGGGCAGATGTACCTATCTTGTAGAGAATAATGAGGGCAGATGTACCTATCTTTGAGAGAATACTGAGGGCAGATGTACCTATCTTTGAGAGAATACTGAGGGCAGATGTACCTATCTATGAGAGAATACTGAGGGCAGATGTACCTATCTTTCAGAGAATACTGAGGGCAGATGTACCTATCTTTGAGAGAATACTGAGGGCAGATGTACCTATCTTGTAGAGAATAATGAGGGCAGATGTACCTATCTTTGAGAGAATACTGAGGGCAGATGTACCTATCTTTGAGAGAATACTGAGGGCAGATGTACCTATCTATGAGAGAATACTGAGGGCAGATGTACCTATCTTTGAGGGAATACTGAGGGCAGACGTACCTACCTGAGAGAATACTGAGGGCAGATGTACCTATCTTTGAGAGAATACTGAGGGCAGATGTACCTATCTTTGAGAGAATACTGAGGGCAGAAGTACCTATCTTGTAGAGAATAATGAGGGCAGATGTACCTATCTTTGAGAGAATACTGAGGGCAGATGTACCTATCTTTGAGAGAATACTGAGGGCAGATGTACCTATCTTTTAGAGAATACTGAGGACAGATGTACCTATCTTTGAGAGATTACTGAGGGCAGATGTACCTATCTTTGAGAGAATACTAAGGACAGATGTACCTATCTTTGAGAGAATACTGAGGGCAGACGTACCTATATTTGAGAGAATACTGAGGGCAGACGTACCTAAGCAGTGTCTACTCTAGAAATCGAAAAGTAGTGGGGATTTTATACCCTCTACTTGAAAAATAGGGGGGATTTTAAAAAGCAGGGGGGAATATGTGAAAACACATGAACTGACAGATACCTTTTAAATTTGCCTTACATGTGACTGTAAACAGCAATTTTACAAATTTTAAAACGAACAAAAATAATGTCTGCAACCGCAAGGCAAAACAAGCATGTCCTAAATTTATTTTCGTCTAAATTATTCTGTACAATCTGAAATCGAGTGACGTCAGCACGCTATTTAATAGCGCCACCTAACCCAGGAATACACGAATAACGGTAACACTGCTACGATTTACATGTTTAGTCTAGGTCATCTGCAACCTATCTTTGGGAGAATACTTAGGGCAGACATACCTATCTTTGAGGGAATACTGAGGGCAGACATACCTATCTTTAAGGAAATACTGAGGGCAGACGTACCTATCTTTAAGGAAATACTGAGGGCAGACATACCTATCTTTGAGGGAATACTGAGGGCAGACGTACCTATCTTTAAGGGAATACTGAGGGCAGACATACCTATCTTTAAGGAAATACTGAGGGCAGACATACCTATCTTTGAGGGAATACTGAGGGCAGACGTACCTATCTTTAAGGAAATACTGAGGGCAGACGTACCTATCTTTGAGAGAATACTGAGCCTCTAGATCATTCACGACAAATGGTTTGTTCAGATTCTTGTACTGTATGGCCTTCTGCAGGGGAAATCCAGCCGAGAAGAAGGATACGAGGGCATCCACCACAGGCCACTCCTCTACAGGGGCATTCTTTATCATTTCTTCTTCAAATATGGTAATCTGCAAAAAGGTAATGTTTTATTTTATATATGATGTTATAAACTTACAGTGGAATCAAAGATGAGGAATGTTCATCAATGGTTCAGGGTTTTCCCCAGAGCCATTAAGGCATGTCGCTGCATGCGACCTGCCTTCACAACATGCCTTCCTGGCTATAAAAAGGCAAAACAACATGCTTTCATCTCAGCAACATGCCTTCAGACATGACTTAATTGTCAATATTACAGCCAAATGCGGCTATTTAAAAGCATTTCTATGCCCTTATCAGTTTCTATTTGCTCCAGAACTATGTTAAAGTTAGTTATTTCCCATTGCAGACTAATTTCAGTATAACCAGAGTAAATTTCAAGCTACTTCATGAAATTTAAAGTCAAAATGACATGCCTTCAAAACTTTCTGGGGGAAAACCCTGTGGTTTATATATCATGTATATACAGAGCATGCCAATATGGAAATCTACAAGATCATCAGAGTAAAATAAGATATTTAGTAGATTGATAAAAGTACATAATTTTCAAAACAATTGTTTTATGCATGTATTTAGTACATAAGTGCAGAAGAAAAATAATAGACAGAGCCTCGTTTCCGGTTGCAATTCTGATTCATACTCATGACAGATTCTTATTATCTTAAAAGTTCATAAGGCGACACTAATTAATTACATACGAACACATACCTGTAAATGTTCAAATAGTTCTAGCCTACCAAGTATTTCCTTCATAGGCTTAGAGTTAGTTTTCTTCGACATAGCACAAATCCCAACCTTGATCTTTTGTCCTTCCAAGTTCCTATTAGGCTGGAAATAACGAGACAAAACATTTTGAAGTCATACAGCTCTACATCTCAACATTTTCACTTTCCACTTGAATTACACTTTTATAAGTTATACCACATTATGAACACAATAGTTAAAGAGGTTGATGCACTAATTTCAATTATTTAATATGGCTCTGAAAAACTTGAAAAAAGCTGAAAAAATTATCAAAATACCATGAAAAATAAAGGAGATAATTTTGACGTATACAATTTTTTTCAAAGAACCATAAATGGAGGCGGCCATCTTGGAACGATGACGTCATCTTGCCTTTTTACCATATATGGCATATTGACAAAGTATCTTTCAAAGCCTGGTCAAAACAGGACCCCTACTTACCACATGTGTGTAGGCGTAATTTGCCTGGTTAAAACAGGACCCCTACTTACCCCATGTGTGTAGGCGTAATTTGCCTGGTTAAAACAGGACCCCTACTTACCCCATGTGTGTAGGCGTAATTTGCCTGGTCAAAACAGGACCCCTACTTATCCCATGTGTGTAGGCATAATTTGCCTGGTCAAAACAGGACCCCTACTTACCCCCTTGTGTGTAGGCATAATTTGCCTGGTCAAAACAGGACCCCTACTTACCCCTTTGTGTGTAGGCATAATTTGCCTGGTCAAAACAGGACCCCTACTTACCCCCTTGTGTGTAGGCATAATTTGCCTGGTCAAAACAGGACCCCTACTTACCCCCTTGTGTGTAGGCATAATTTGCCTGGTCAAAACAGGACCCCTACTTACCCCCTTGTGTGTAGGCATAATTTGCCTGGTCAAAACAGGACCCCTACTTACCCCCATGTGTGTAGGCATAATTTGCCTGGTCAAAACAGGACCCCCACTTACCCCCATGTGTGTAGGCATAATTTGCCTGGTCAAAACAGGACCACTACTTACCCCATGTGTGTAAATTGTCTGGTCTTCATCTCCCATATAAAACAAGGCCTGTGTTCCCTGCACACTGTTGTGCCATCCATACTCACTGCCACCATCATCTGTCTCTGTGGACGCCTGCGGGTTGGACGACAGGTCATTGGAACTCTCTGAACTTGTCTAAAATAAAACATTTATGTCATTAGAATTCTCAAAAATTTGTCGAAGAGACACGCAAGAGATTTAGCTTGTAGGACACATAGCTCTGACTGGCTCTTTAGTCAGTACACACATAGGTCTGACTGGCTATGTAGTCGGTACAAACATGGCTCTGACTGGCTATGTAGTCGGTACAAACATAGCCCTGACTGGCTATGTAGTCGGTACAAACATGGCTCTGACTGGCTATGTAGTCGGTACAAACATAGCTCTGACTGGCTATGTAGTCAGTACACACATAGCTCTGACTGGCTATGTAGTCGGTACAAATATGGCTCTGACTGGCTATGTAGTCCGTACAAACATGGCTCTGACTGGCTATGTAGTCAGTACAAACATAGCTCTGACTGGCTATGTAGTCGGTACAAACATGGCTCTGACTGGCTCTGTAGTCAGTACACACATAGCTCTGACTGGCTATGTAGTCGGTACAAACATGGCTCTGACTGGCTATGTAGTCGGTACAAACATAGCTCTGACTGGCTATGTAGTCGGTACAAACATGGCTCTGACTGGCTATGTAGTCGGTACAAACATGGCTCTGACTGGCTATGTAGTCAGTACACACATAGCTCTGACTGGCTATGTAGTCGGTAAAAACATAGCTCTGACTGGCTATGTAATAGGTACAAACATAGCTCTGACTGGCTATGTAATAGGTACAAACATAGCTCTGACTGGCTATGTAGTCAGTACACACATAGCTCTGACTGGCTATGTAGTCGGTACACACATGTAACTATATTAATTTAATGTTACATTGAGCATCCAGAATTGTGTACAACCTCTGTAATAATCTTAGTCCTTCTGGTACATTTTCTATTGAATCAAAAGAACTGTCACTGCAGGTGATAAATACCCCATTTTTGATCAGTTGTTAAGTGTAAATGTATATCGAGTTTGGGAACAACCCATTCAAAACTGTTTGAGGAATGCAAGTACTGTAAGAAATGATTATTTAGCATAGTCAAAATTTAGCGCAGTAGACGATTTACGATGGTTTCCGGCATATAAGTGCAATGACGAATTAGCGCTCGGTCATAGACTCCGTTTCAATTTAGCACTCTCACTTACTCTGCAGAATTTTGGCAATTTCCGATGATTCCCGATCATCCTGATCGGTAACGTGGACGCGGCAGTTTCGATTCCTTTTATTTGTTAATCCTGCCTTCAGGTTGTCAACCAAATAGTTTTGTATAACGGCGTTTCCATTTCTGAGTGAACACATCTTACAAAAATGTTGCCAGACCAGTAATTAACAAGTCCAGAAATTGCTACTAGTGTCTAGTGACAAAATGGTCTTAATCAGATAATAACCAAGAAAATTGCAGATGCTCATTCTATAAACAGATACAACATGCCAGAAAAACAGTACACAGGCAACTCATTTATGTAATGTACTAAAGCTTTATACATTCAATTTATGCGAGCCATTATATTCTTTTGTTAACTGCACTTTATATTGAACGAGTAGTTTTCTCATTGAATTAGAAACTACTAATCTAAAGAACTGCGACCTAAGTATAATCATCCACAATCGTTGTGTGTTGAAGGATTTCGAAGAAAATCTTTCTTTTTTAGCGGACATCTTGAATTAGCGCAAGGACAACGACCTATAGTGTTAAAATAAGATGCCCCCTCAATAATAATTTCTTACAGTAACTGAATTAAATTGGGTTTTACGGCACACGAACACTTAAAAGGTTTTTATGGCGCCTAACAAGAATGAAGGTGCCAGGCTCATCCTCCATTTACATCAAGATAAAATATGGAGAATGGGCCTAGAACCTTCTTACCTGCAGAACTGCAGAGTTACTGCAAATTCAACAGTAGACACTCCATTTACGATGGAGCCACGTTGAATACGTGGTGACATGATAAAGACCTTGAATGAGCATGATAAAACATGACAAAATGAATATGAATTTGGTCCTACCCCTCTGCATGTGACTGTGTGTTTGTGAGATTGCAGTGGTTGTATTCTACTCCGGCAACCAAAACGGGGGGAATGCAAGCAATAACGAGCTGTCAGAGGACAGCGCAGCTCGACTATTTGAATTTTTAGAGAACAACAAATGATACACTCGGCATACCATCACAAAAAAAAAGTGAAAACAAAGGGGCGAGCTGGATGTGTCAAGAAGGAAAACATTGGGCCACAATTTTTCTGTGACGACACGGAGGTAATTTGATAATAACCCTTTCAAAGGATATATAATCCAAATTGTATAAGTTGAAAATTCGAAGAAAGATTTGAAGAAAATATGTTAAAAGTATATGTAAATGTATTTGACCTTTGACCCCTTTGTGACCTTGACCTTTCATCCAATGATCTTAAACCCAGGGTTATGTCACCAGGGGTGGGGAAGTAGTCTGGGGCATATGCTGGTTGGATGTTTGTACCTGTCAGGTCATGTCCAGTAAGTGTATATATGATTATAGGGTGGGGATCTCTACAGTTAATAAGTTATGACTCAGGGGGTGTAACCCACACCCTCATGTTTCACCTCTTGTGACCCCCAGGGGGGGGCCAATTCTGACCCCAGGGTCACCATTTGAGCAAACTTGGTAGAGGACTACTAGACGATGCTACATACAAAATATTTAAGCCGCAGCTCTTTTTGTTTCGGAGAAGATTTGAAGTGTTTCCTATATACTTCTATGTAAAAATGTCATTTGTTACCAATTCAGGGGCCTTAATTTAGTCAAAATGACTGGAAGAGTCTGGGGATTGTTGGATAAGGTACAGAATTTGATGTGAAACATTAGTTTAACATTTTAATGCAATAACTTGAGTAGTTTTGAAGTTATAAATCTATTGCACAAAAACTTTAAGGTAAAGACAAGACAATCAAAGGGCCATAACTTTGTCAAAATGAAAGGAAGAGTTATGGGGATTGTTGGACAAGGTGAAGAATGGGAAATATTAGTATAAAGTTTTAATGCAATAACTTGAGTAGTTTTGAAGTTATAAATGTATTTCACAAAAACTTTAAAGTAAAGACACGACAATCAAAGGGCCATAACTTTGCCAAAATGCAAGGAAGAGTTATGGGGATTGTTGGATAGGGTGCAGAATTTGATGGGAAATTAGTATAAAGTTTTAATGCAATAGCTTCAGTAGTATTGAAGTTATAAATGTATTTCACAAAAACTTTAAGGTGACGCCGACGCCAGCTCTCACTATTTTTCGAATAGTCAAGCTATAAATGTGTTGGGCAACGCGACAAAAATATGTTAGGAAAAAAGAAGTTACGGACAACGTGATTCCTATATATCACCAACTTCACTTTGTGAAAGTGGGGGTATAATTATTAGTTTAATTGGGTGTTGGTATTAAAACTGACAGTTCCAAGATAGTGTATTTTTTTCAATATTTGCGAACATAATCCATAATGTCACTATTGGGATTTTTTGTCTTAAAATTGTGGGAAAAATATATGTTTTGGCATTTGGAATATGACCGAAAAACAGCTATAAACTAGAGCTGTTGCCTTTTAAGGGCGACAAATATACCAGTCCCCACCACCCTACAGTTTGAGTAAAGATTGAGTGGAAGGGGATTTTCATGATCAGGTAATGGTGGCCTTGACCTTTAACTTCTAAACCAATAGAGGCCATCTTTTCATCACAGGCAGTCCACCTATTAAGTTTCATGAGATTTGCTTCAGGGTGAGAGAAGTTATGGAGCCGACAAGTTTTTTTTTCATTATCAGGTCATGGTGACCTTGACCTTTGACGTACTGACCTCAACATGTATAGTGGTCATCCTCTTACCACAGGCAGTTCACCTATGATGTTTCATGAGATTTGCTTCAGGGAGAGAGAAGTTATGGAGCGGACAAGGTTTTTCATTATCAGGTCATGGTGACCTTGACCTTTGACCTCACAATCAACAGGGGGTCATCCTCTCATCACAGGCAGTCCACCCACGAAGTTTTATGAGATTTGCTTCAAGGGGAGAGGAGTTATAGAGAGGAAAAGGTTGCATCTACATACAGACAGACGGACAGTGTGAAACTTCGTTTAGCGCGTGTATAAAAAGCCAAAGAAAAACTCACTGAAGATAGTGAAATATAATTAGCTGTGTAAGTTACAGAAATCAGTATTACCTGAGGCGTACTTGGGGTGTGATCCATGGTAGCTATCTGTAGATCCTCTCACACTATTATCACATTTTGTAATGATCTTGACAGGTAGAAGACTGTAAAATCAAAAACAATCATAATTGATGTTTGCAAATCATTAATTCAAAATTCATGATTATATCATTAAACAACTGTTACGAAGCTAAACAAATTTATCAGTATGCTATAAAGTCATGTCAATAAACTGGTGACGGTCCCTTGTTATTACTAAACAGACCACATTTATCCACCAATCAGTGTTGTTGTGAAACAAATTGTATGTTCTTGGGGATAAAAACAGCTTTAAGTGTCCTCAGATCAATGTTTTTAAATAGACTGGTTTGATTGGCAGAGGAAATCGACAGATGCTGCAGTGTAATGGTTGCACAACCACATAGTAATCCAGTAATTACAATTCTATTGCAGCCAGGTTCGGATGTGGATTTAATATTCTTGCATACCGGACAAGGATATCCGTCATTTTACTGGGGCTAGATATTTCAATCTCACCCTAGGGTCGAGATAAAATTCACGAGCGCCAACAACCAGTATGCAGGAAAACATGCAAAATGTCAATAGCTGGCGGCGTCAACGTACAACATTTCTCTGATATGCAAGAAAAAGGTAGGGAATTCCAACCCTCGGTATGTGTTTTAATCGGAACCGAGGCAGAGCCATGTATACCTCGGGTTGGAATTCCCTATCTTCACTGGATACCCATGAAAGATTCTTATAGTCCCGGTTCTTCTCAAGGTCTCCAGAATGCATTTTGTTTGATGCAAATTGCATTCATATTGCATTACCATTTGCGCTCCCTTTATTGTGTGGACTTGAATTTCTCAAAAAAATAATCCAATTAAAGCATTTGATAAGAAAAACATTAATTAGTTTAAACAAAGACGTAGTACACCAGAGATTTGCAACGTATGCTTTTAGATAGAAAATATTCGTAATTTCATGTATGCACGTTCATTGGTAATTCTATAGAAATTGTCATTTCTTAAAGCAAGTCTACAAATGGTCTCAAATTAAAGACAATTATGTTTAGAATGTACTAACTGGTATTTCATAATATTCCTGTGTTTGCTAAAAATGTCAACAAATGTTATTTAAAAAGTCAGATGAAGGCCTATTTTATGCTACTTTCTGTTGCTGTTGTAGTTTTGCTGAAATCTGAACCTGTACACAGAATTCAAATTAATAATTTTTCACAGTAGGAGTCTGCGACTGGCCTCAAATTAAAGAGAATTATATCCTGTGTGTAGTGATATTATTTTTTATTTTTTATTTTATTTTTTTTTATTTTTCAGCTACCAATAATGGTAAGCCCATTTATTTTCCCCGTCAATGAGTGTGTTGTGGGTCGAGGAACCATCCCACCGCACACTTTACAAATATAAATATATACCTAATTTTCAACACACTCATTCCAGCCAAATACTTTCATTCAATCGGTAAACAAAACAACAGGTTACTGTCTTATAATATGTTGAAATCTACCTTATCTAGTTTACTTTATATTTAAAAAGAAGATAATAAATCACTTGAGTTATTTTGGTTTGTTAACTCTCTCTAATATAGAGAAAAAAATGTGTACTTCCACATGATAGCTTCCCATATCATGAGAGAAAAAAAAAGGGGGGGGGGGGGGTTGTGGGGGCGGGGTGGGTCGAGGGTGCACGCATGTGTAAAGTTTGACCAGGTAAAAATATGAGGTTAAATTTTTTTTGAAGTATGGACAGTTCTCAAGTAAAAAATCTCCATAATTTGCATTATCCTCTCTGTAATTTAAATAATACAAAAATGTTTGACCATTGACCAGTGTTCCTCAAACATGTTCAGATCATTGTTCTTAAGAGCTATTTTTTGATTAATTTCATACATAAATGTTAAGCTTTCCTGTAAGTTATCAAATGATAATTTTTTCCCAAGACATCTGCTTCTGTATATATATCGCTTTAATTCCAGTATGAAGATGTTTTTTTCACAGGACTGAAAGTTTTTGACACCAAAAATCAAAGTTGTTTCATTCAAGTCTATACGTACATGTTTTATTTTTAGTAATTTGTTGATTTCAAAGATTATATTTTGTGTTTCTTGACATTCCCAGAAAATATGATATTATTATACTGGGTCAGTATTCTATCTGCCTTAAATATAAGAAGAGAAACTGAAAAACTAGATTTGGTAATTTTACTTTCTGTCAGATTTTACCTTCTGTCATATTTTACCTTCTGTCATATGAGATTATGGCAGTAGATTTGGGGCATGAATGTCAAGGTTAAAAGCGATGTAATAATTTATATGACTATATATTAATTAGATGTGTGATTTGAGGTATCCAAGCTCATTGAAAAACAGCAATCTTCAAAATTATTGTCACATGTATAGGTAAAAACAATGATGTAAACGTGAATGAAGGTCAATGAAGGTTCAGTTACCTCTATTAGACTTCTTTTATGTTGTGAAATAATTTTCCAAGTCCTAGAGTGGAGCACTTTTGTGCGCCAGGATGTGCAAACATGCTACCTTTTGGGCCTCTGCAGGCAGACTTGTACAGGATGGTTCCCGATTTTTATGTGGGAACCTGCAGTCTAAGTTAGACTGCAGGTTCCCACATAAAAATCGGGAACCATCCTGTACATGTTAGTAACATGTAATGATTCTGGCTGAACTGATACACAAAATGTGACAGATAAACTATATTGAAAGTAGTCTAGACCATCTGCGACGCTTGCTTGTTTTCAAACGTCTAGATAGGACCTCCTAAACAAAGTTTGATTTTTGCCGATACACTGGTAAGGTTTCTGATTGGCTGAGCTTTCCAGCTTACACTGGTGGAGGAAGACCCAAGGTGCCCCTTCGGGCAATTTTCGTGCACGGGTGGGCACCTGGGTAGAACCACCGACATTCCGCAAGCCAGCTGGATAGCTTCATCACATAAAGATTCCTACGCCCCCGAGGGATCGAACCTACAATGGTGAGGGGCAAGTGATTTCAAGTCAAGGACTCTAACCACTCGGCCACGGACGCCCCAATTGGTTGAGAAAGGAACACCTTCTATCCAAGATATACAGAAAGGCAGAAAGACAATAAATTTATATATAAACAAAGAGAGAAACTACATCATTATACTGATGGACTAAAATTAATGTGGTTGGTAAGAAACTTTAATACAATTTTTTTTTAATTAAGGTCATTTGGTTCCAGTTTCAAATTTGTTTAGAACTGCCCAACTTGTCAAGGCATTTGTATTTACAATCAACAGGTTTTTTTCTAGGTGTCCCACAGGGCCGATAAACGGACCTGTTCCCAATGCAAAATAAGAGTATTTTTTTCCCAATCTCCAAAAAAATAGTTGTTTGTTTATTTATTTTTTTAAGTATGTAAGTTGTACAGATATATCCCTTATGTTACATGCTAAATTAGTCTAAGCAATATAAGTGGTATGTTAGTGATGTAATAGTGTTGGAACGCGGAACACACTATCCCCTGACCTTCAGTAATCCTCTACAGACTTACGCAGCCTAGACAACACGGGCAGTTTTTATTGTTTTTAAATGTACAATAACGGATTTTTTTAACCGTTTTGCTGATGTCACATGTCCGTGATGCTTCGTGCCCTGGAAAGGATTAAAGTAGACATAGAAGTGTTCCTAATTATACAACCTCGCCCTACTGCCCTAACTTACAAAATGTGACGTAAACAACGGATACAATTCTCAATTGGCCATTTTATCGATGAAACAAATTCCCAATTTGGTCGTTTTTACGATAGAAATTTCCCAAATTTACAAGGGTCCTTTTTCCCAAAATACCTGGAAAAAGCCCTGATCAAGCGTCGAAGATGATCAGCACTATTATATATTGAAAGCTGGTGTTTAAAAAGTTACAACTGTTTTTTATTTATGGTTCGATTTTGAAGATTTCAGAGATCTAACCTTAAACAGAAACAAGTTTTATAAATGCTGGAAGTTATTAAAATGCCAAATTATTATCTCCCTTTGGTTTAGAGCAGCAGATACTTTTCCCTAATAACCATTTGTAACCTAAATCAGTTACCAAGATCATTTGCTAATAAATCGACATAGTTGCCAAATGTGCAGTGTTTATTTATAATGTCTGAATACTTATTATTAAGGATAAATACAGTACATCTTCATCAAGATCCAATTAGCAGTTGTTCACTATTTATCACATTGGAGCCTACAAAATGATTTTTAGTGAATTTTGTTGCATAACTGTAGGTAACTTGAGAGGCCTTGCACATTGGATTTTCACCCATGCTCATAGAATTGTATTGCATGGTTGTAAAGTTGAATAATCACCCTACCTGGAGAAAATTATATATATATATATACTCGTCGGGGGCCACTTTCCGTCACTTATGTAAACATAAACTAATTTTTTAGACAAATCTATGTATCCTGACAATTTTTGCTCTATTTTCTATTAGGTTACCTCTTCCTGGAAATTTGATACCAAAGAATTTTGTTTGATATAAATTATCATAGTGGCACGTGACCTGTTTATAAATAGACTAAAACTGAGAAATCATTTTGTTTACAAGCCCAGTTTCCGTCAGGTATTTTATCGAGTGATAGATTCAACTAGGTCAAGATACAGTAAACTTTTATGAATTAGAAACTTGTTTGCAAGTCTATTCAACAATTTCATTGTAAAAATGGTATGTTTGCATTTTTCCATCAGTCACCTCGATCGTTATAACAATGCGCCTGGAATCGTCAATGTAAAACAATTTTACACTGTAAAGATGGGTAACTCTATGTAAATCAAACAGATACAGGTTGTACGAGTTGCTGCTCTTTGGTGAACCTAAATAATCACGGTCTATTTAACTGCTGATAAAATTATGACGTCATTACAGTGTTAGTTTTTTAATAGTTTATTATGCGGCAGTATGCGCGCGCATCCCCAACGCCACATAAGGAAGTAAATACATTTTTCGGAGAAATCCCTTTCGTTTTTGTACCCCTTATTTACCTTTTGGTTGTTTTTCCTGTTTCCAATCTTCAGTTATAAACGTCTGACAATAAGTGACATCGCGTAAGTAATTTGCAGTGTAAAAAAGTTTTTTAAATGAGAATGACAGAAACTGGGCTTGGACGGAAACTGGCCTCGACGAGTATAGGGGAAAATTCCTGTACAGTAGAATGCATCTAAACTTGAATGATTTGTGGTAGTAACTGATTCTGGTTTAAATACTATCCCAGTTTTAGTGTTTTTTTAAATAACAGTCACAGGTTATGAAAAATGTAACTGTTTAAGGTTAGAGCTCGGACTGTTTAAGCTGCATAATTTTTGTGAAAACATTCTTCCTACTGATATGATTTTTTTTACACAATTTTGGAAAAATAGTAAAAGTATTGTCATCGCTACTGGTCGCGGGCCACTTACCGTCACTTATGTAAACATGAACTAGTTTTTCAGACAAATCTATGTATCCTGACGATTTTTACTCTACTTTCTATTTGGTTACCGCTTCCTGGAAATTTGACACTAAAGAATTTTGTTTTATATAAACTATCGAAGTGGCACGTGACCTTTTTATAAATAGACTTAAATTGAGAAATCATTTTGTTTACAAGCCTAGTTTCTGTCATGTTTTTTTTATCGAGTGATACATTCAACTAGGTCATGATACAGTCACATTTTATGAATTAAAAATATGTTCACAAGTCTGTTCAACAATTTCATTCACAAAAATTGTATGTTTGCATTGTTCCATCATTCACCTTGATCGCTATAACAATGCGCCTAGTAACGTCAATGTAAAATGTTCCACGACGACAATTTACACTGTGACGATGGGTAACTCTGTAAATCAAAATTATGTTAATTCAAACAGATACAAGTTATACGAGTTGCAGCAGCTTCTCTTTGGTCAAAATATATTATCACGGTATATATTAACTGCGTCCCGTGAAGTGTGATAAAAATATGACGCCATAACAATGTTATCTTTTTAAATAATTTATTATGCGGCAGTATGCGAATATAAGGAACGCCATATAAGGAAGTAACAATTTTAGGAGAAATCGCTTTTGTTTTTGTACCGCTAATATATCCTCGACCTCTTAGTTTACGATCACTTAACGACAGTTGGCTACATATATCAGTTATGCATAATATATTTGACAAATATATGTTAGCTAATCTAAAGTATCCAAACTTTAACAAAAACTACCGCGGCTTTGATTACATTTTGTTCATTTTCCATCCGATAACATCTGTAAATGGATGACCTCAACTTGTTTGTTTCCAGTGAACGGCATGTGTTTCCGTTCACTTTATTTACTATAG
This sequence comes from Cyrtodaria siliqua, assembly GCA_037043455.1. Lineage (NCBI taxonomy): Eukaryota > Metazoa > Mollusca > Bivalvia > Adapedonta > Hiatellidae > Cyrtodaria > Cyrtodaria siliqua. Next base: position 49,781 of record JAWPHD010014510.1, read on the forward strand.
CTTTTATTCCGACATGCAGTATTTTCATACGGGCAATTTTATGCAAATTTGTTGACCTAAATTCACACTAGCTGACAGCATAGAAAAAAATGCAAAAATATCAACAATTTTTTTAATTTAACAAAAAGCAACAAAGCCGTACTTATTTTCTATGAACAAACATGAGTAAATGTGTACCCTCATCACCCTAAAATCGAGTTTTTTTAACACCTTGGAGCTTTACAAGTATTGTCTTCTGCTGTTTTCAAAGCTTATCAGGAATTTAGGTCACATGTCACATAGGAAATATACCAAAACATTTACCAGATGTTTTTAACACAAACATCGATATTGCTGCATGTTTGATTTAGGTACCCACCCTTGATATTACCCATTTACTACTTCTCATTTTACGAGTAAATAAAAATTGTTGATATCTAATGAAAGGCAAAGGATTATATCATCACTACATCATAAAATATTTTATTTTGTTTAAGTTTGCTTTAAAATGGGATGCATTTAACGGCGAAAACACTGGAAAAATGATTAACTATCTAGGAAAATTATCCGGTCTTATTTTCTTTTATTATTTGCAAGTGTTTTCTGTTGTTGTTCTAAAGAACTATTCATTAAGCAGACGATCATAAAAAATAATGACGAAATTTGCATAATAAACGTGCGCAGACATAGTTTCCTATCTGCCTCAATGCAAAATAGGTCAAGTTTAATAATCAATATCTCTGTTAATAATGGCTTAAAAATTATCAGAATAGTCATATTGTCAATTAAAGTTAGATGTATTACTTTGTTGTCTTAACCTGTAAATTTCTAGCCAGTATCATAGAAGAAACATTTTCTGAAAATTGCATGCGCAACGGATTTCGGAAAACCTGTTCGCTATTTTTAGTTCCTGGTAGAAGGGTGCTTGTGATGTAATGGTGTTTTCTTTGGATAACCAATGAAATTCGTTATTCAAATGTTACATGGAACTATGGGTAATATATGACCAGGCCCTCCTCTGGGCATCGCCAATGGCGAAAGAAAAAAGAAAATGGCTCTAAATTCCAAACTTTGAAGAAAATGTTTGGCGACATCGAAATTGCCAAAAAGCCAAACTTGTTTTATTTCTCTGCTGTAATCGGCCTGTTAAAATAGACCTCAACACTCATCACCGTGAGAAGTGTACATTGAATGTAGTCTAAAACAACATAACTAACCAAATGACACCTACCTCGTGCGAACACTTAACATTCAATAAACAAACAAACAAAGCTGATAACATTTAGTGTTCCGGTAATTAACTTAATCCCTAAATAACAATTGATGACTGTCATTTTCGTTTCAGGGGGTAATGGAGTCTCTCATGCAACACCTTGCAACCATAAAGTATTACACCACTGAATAATATCTAGCCAATCAGATTCTAACCAATCAAACACAAATCAACACCTCATTAATTTACATATTTTACATGATTGACTAGATCCACGTGATATTTGTTTCGTTTTTGTTCATTCATAATTTCGAGGTGTCTGAATCTGGATTTCACAAAAAATGCAAACACTTTACACAAAACACTGGTTTTTTAATCAGTTTCCAGGTTTTATGTGTATTTCATTGCAAAAATATGTTTTTAATGTATATGGCAGTTCATCTTTTCAAAATAAATTAAAAAAAGACGTAAAGATAAGCGAATGTCATGGGTTTTCGCGGTTCCGAACATACGAAAAACGGCAGGTTCTGAACTTGTTACTGATATAAAGGCCTACCTTTATATCTTAAACAATCAAATGAAAGCCTCTTTGTATGATTTCTGCTGTCATTAGGTTCAGCTTGTTGATATAAGCAAATATGCGATGTAGAAACTTTCCAGATATTGGGGGTTCAAAAACATATATATATAAATATTTTTTATTAATATAGTTTGGTTTTATTCATTTCATTCCTTAGTGTACCAGATATAAACCAAATCTCTTATATTTTCACATTTAAAATACATTTATACATAAAACTCTAGAATATGGCTTCCAGGGCCATCAGAGCCAAATGGCTCCAATTTTCCAACTTTTTTCATTTGGCGCAAGTGGTGGCGCAAGAAATAAATTGGCCAGAGGAGGCCCTGTATGACTATAAAATGCAGTGGAAAATTTTGATTCATTCTATTTTTAAATCGAGGTCCTTTGCATTCTATTTTTAAATCGAGGTCCTTTGAGGCCTAGTTTTACCTAGAAATAATCCGATGTGAAGGGGCGGTCATATACCATTGGAAAGCATTTTTTTACTCTTTAAAAAGCATGTAGTCTTTTATTTTTATCTATTAGCGCATTTTACCGCAATGCCTACAAATAAAGCAGGTGTTACACGTAACTGTATGAAAATAGTAGAGCGCAATACACACTTCAGCTGACGACGCGGGCTGTTTATACAGAAAATCAGGCAGATAAAAATACAAGATGTTAAGAGTTTAAACTGCAATAACTTGTTAATTATTAAATGGATTTTGATCATTTAAATGGCATTATTTTTGTTTTTCTTTCCTCGTTTGAGTAAATATAGATGAAATATTTTCCTATTAATCCAAAAAGGTCTGTCATGGTTATTTTGTTGTTGTTGTTGTTGTATATTCATTTGCCAATATTACACTGGCTATGGTCTCTATGTGCTTCTTTAATTACAATTGCGTTCACTTTGTACTAACACTTTTGTGTGTTGATGTTGAGCAAATATAAATTATTAATTATGGACAATGAGTCTTCCAGAATTTCTTAAAAATACTCCAAATGCCATTCTAATCTCCATGTTTGTTGCATCTGCTGCACTGTCTATGTTTCCTGTTAGGACTTGTAGGTTTATATGATATACTTCCAGACTGTCTCTTGCAATAATATGTTCAACTGTATTTTCAAGCTGTGTTCTTTCTGTAGAAAATCTGTCACAATCGTATAAATAGTGATCAATAGTTTCTTTCACCTTACAGAATTCACATAGAATTCACAGGGTCCATTTTATTCATATAATGGTTCAGCTTTGTGACTCCACTGATTAATTGATTGATGATCAGTGTTACTTCTCTTTCTTCACCAACTATCTTCCTTTTCTTTATATTTACTTTTGGAATAATCTCTTGAAGTTTTCCTGATGTAGGTGAATTTTCAAAAGAACGTTGCCACTTTTCATCTAACCCTTTTTTCATTAAGCTGATGATCTCTCTACGATCTGCTACTCCTTCATAAAAGTCTTCTTTCTTGTCTATCATTTCTTAAGCTGCCTCTTTAGCCAAATGGTCTTCTAATTCATTACCTTCAATGTCTTTATGACCAGGAATCCAATGAATAAAAATACTATTTCCTTTGCATGGGGACAAAATATATTTTACTGTATCCTGTGTCCTGTAGGACGAGTGACATTGACATGTTACTCGTCCTTATAGAATGTTTACTCGTCCTGTTCTGATTGTAAAAGTTCATACGTCAAAGTAGTCAGATACCATCATTTAAAACAGTTTTATATATATATAATAAAATAAAGGGAAACATCATAATGTGTTGTTTTATTTTTTTATATAAATCAATGAAAATTATGAAACTTTGACCAGTATTAAAGATGACTATTCATATTCTATAGTACACTACAGTCTGATCATGGCCATTACAGTTACTCTGGCATGGTATATATTTTTCCCTTTTTCCTGTGAACAATTTCCTCTTTAAGAAACCACAAACATTTTGTATTAGAAAACGTTAAACTCCAATACAGGAAAACAGCATACTTTTTGCAATTCCCCTTCCAGAAGGCCCTGGTCCCAGTCCCCTAAAAGCTGACTAGTGCCCTTAAAGATTTCCCCCGTGAAAGTGTTATTTGTATAACATCAAATACCGTTACGTTCGCGCTCCATGAAATTAGAACGGGAGCCGCATTTTAGAATGTCAAAAAACGGAAATGCATCAATTTCCCAATATCCAGCTGACTTAAAATGCATTTTATCGCTGAATAAACAGAGTTGCGACTGTTCATAGGTTTCGCTCATTCGGATTCGAATTTCACTCGTCAATACGAGAGGACGAGTGGAATTTGAGTGCCCTGCTTTGTCATTATGAGGTTAGTTAGTTTATGAATGCTAAACTTTAAATAATTAACGCGTTGAACTCTCGTATCGTTTAAAAACTAGGGGTTCGGAGATTTAGGGTTCGCTACGGAATAGAAGTGGGTTTTATAACCTTAGCGATGAATAAAATAGCAATTTTGTCACAAATACTTTAATTTAGGCATCCATATACTAACCATATAAATATGTACATTAAATACATGCATACCAGTTAAAATTATAATGGTATGATTCGTTTATTGTCAGTTATACATATTTTTAATTTCCGTAAAGGGTTCGGAGGTGCGGGGGTTCGGAAGTGGCTTTTATACCCCTTCTGTAATTCTTCTTCTGTTTAAAATGACTTCTGTTTGTATCTGGGATCCAAATGCTGCAGTAATAGCTGGTTGACAATCTACAAATATATGTATTTGTTTGTCCATCATTTGTGGTTGATCTACCAAGTACTGCAGACCTAATTCTATTCCCATTATTTCACCGATTATTATTTTGAATTGGTTTGAACTTCGAACGAACTTGAAAGGTAAACATTATATTGCATGCGCATGTTCCGTCGTTACTTAATCGAAATCATGGTTTATTATCATTAAATTAAAGTTTTAATTTCAAATATAAATAAGGAAATAGTAGCATTACCCATTAAAGACACACGAGAGAGAAACAATCGAATTTTGTCTTTGTTTTTCTTCTCTTTTTTTTTCCAGTTTGCGGTGCTGCGTGAGAATTACACGGCAATGAAGGACATCTATAGCTTCCGGTTGTAAACAAAATGAAAAAAGGATCAATTTAAATTAAGTTCAGACACAGAAACAGTAAAGTATTCAAGACAATGCCTGAAATTAAAGTTCAGCATGTTGTTTCTTTTAGTAGTGAGGATAAGGTATGTCAGGCAATAAATGAGGATTTGTATTTATTTATAAATGAAGTCCCAAAAAGTTTTCCCTCCACTCAAGTTGAAACTCGGTTTTTGTGACCATAGGACAAAGATGCTTCATTTTGGTTTGGCTTATTCATCACTAAAACATTAGTGAGCATTTCGTTACGCCTTATAAAGTCTTTTTTTATCTGTTGTATATATATCGTAAGGACCAGAGGCAGAGTAATTCTGAAAATGTAGGGGTATCGTATTTTTCTTTTCTGTTTATAATATTTGCGGATCAAGTGCCAGGGGATGCAGCCTGTACTTCGCTTCAAAGATAATTTTGAGGTACACCTTTGTTTCTTTGGCTGTTTAGCTGCTATTTCACTTAGGAGCAGTGCTTGATCTTGAAAGTGTCCACAAACAGTGCCGAAACGATGGTCTTGTTCCGTGGGTCTATCTATCTATCTTCCTTTAATGCCAAACCCCTGCTGGGGACCTAGGCATGCGTCGTCATACCGACAAAGACTGTTAGTATTTTAAAAATATATATAAAAGAAATTTAAGAAAAACATTGAAGTTTTTGGATGTTAGGTTTAAAAATAAAAACAAACATTGAATTTATGGTGAGATATGTTCAATTCTGCTGACTGCAGAATTGAACTGTTCTATATTGGGTAATATAGGGATGTCAGGAGCTAATGAATTCCAGTGGAAGACTGTTCTGGGGAAAAAGGAGAATTTGTAGTAGTCAGCGGTTGCGTCAATTAATTTGAAAGCAAGCGAGTGTGAATGTCGGGATTGTCTGTTCGTCAGTGTCATGTAGTCTTCTAGAGGGATAGCTACCAGGTCATTTGTGATCTTGTAACAAAGTGAGAGTCGACTGTCGATACGTCTTTGGTCTAGTCTTCTCCACTGAAGGGACTGGAGCATCTCAGTGACACTACTGGTCCGTCTGTAGTCGTGTTTTGCCCAGCGTGCTGCCCGGCGCTGTACGGCCTCGATCTGGTTTATGGCAGTCTCAGTATGAGGTGACCAGATACTTGAGCAGTACTCCAGCTGAGGGCGGACAAGAGTTTTATAGGCCATGGACTTTAGATCTTCAGAATGAACCTTGATGTCAATGAGGCTATGGCTATACATGCTTTTCCTAACATTGGTGCACAGATCTAATAACATTATTAAATCTGTGATTGGTGTTACAATGGACCATACATGTAGGTAGTTTTTTCAAGGGTCCACAATGTATTTTTTCTGGAAAATGGAACAGCGAAGCACTTTTCAAATTATAATGATTCTTGAGAATTGTATAAGTTTCAACTAAATCAATGCTTTCTGGTCAACTCGTACCTGAGTCAACTCGTACCCTAGTCAACTCGTACCCTATTTTGGTCAACTCGTACCTTAGTCAACTCGTACCCCCTTTTTAAAATGACTTTGGACAGCAGCGGTAATAAAGAACAATGGTATATAGTCTATAATTTTAATGATAAGTGACAAAGTTATTTAAGAATGTAATAATATGAGATTGTAATAAAGCAGCATTTTTAATGTTTTTACATGTACAGAAAAACAGGGAACATATACATATATACAAATCACATGAACATACATACAACGTATATACACATGCACACGATGCAATGTCACTAAATTGTCACTTTTTCGGCGTCGGCGTTTACTCATCATCCGGCCTGCGGACTGCCGGCGTGTAGAGCACGCTGAAGTGTTTCCGTAGGCCGGTTGCCGTTAACTCCCCTTGACGGTACCGCCTCCAGAGCTCAAAAGTCTTGCCCTGCAAACTCTTGTAAATTCTCCGCTGGTATCGCCTCAGCTGAAGTCCGCACACTAGTTGTACATTTCTAATGGCGACATTGGCCTCGTCGTTCAGTAGACGCACGAGGAGGTTGAATGGCGGAGTACCCCCGGCTCTCCCATTCAGACGTCGATGCCACCCTGCAAAATATAATAATAAAAAAGTAGTTAATAGAACTTATATTATTATTATTTTCTTTTATTATACTTTATTATACTTTATTTCTATGATTAATTTTAGTCTCACACTAAAGCTGTTGGGTTTTGCCGCTGTTGGATTTTGTCGCTGTTGGATTTTGCCGCTGTTGGAAGGTGTGGCGTTCCAGAACGTTAGATTGTAAATTGTATTTAGATGTTTGAGTACACCATAGTGAGTTTGAAAGCTGTATACTATTGTTTATTACCTTCAACGTCGTTATTTGTTCGGACGCTCATGCCGAACACCGACCAGCACTCCACGGGCCACATGACGGACTCGAACCATGTCGACCTCATATACCTCAGCAGAGGATAGAAGCGGCTTGGGGTGATGTCAGCCAGAGACCCGAATACCTCCGGGATGTGCTCGGGAGGGAGGAACGGCAGACATAGTAACTTCCGGAGGAAGGAGTACGTCTCTGTCCTCTCTGTGTATTCGGTCGCAAGACCCTTCGCCTGAAAATAAACGCATATTTGCCATACTTAAAAAAAAATCTATAAAATTATTTTGTCTGTAAGTACATCGACATGCTTTATTTAGTTGTAGCTCAGGTGAGGGACTTGATGGTACAAATCTTTGACGTTTTGTATGATTCATTTATAATTGCTATAACTAACCAATATTTAAAGCTTGAACGCACTTGACGTTTTGTATGATTCATTTATAATTGCTATAACTAACCAATAAATATTTAAAGCTTGAACGCTATGGAGTATTGTTTAATTAAAACTTCCATTAGGAAGGAGTTCCTAATTCTCGAGGTTCTAAGCTAATGAGGATTGATAAATTACGCAAAACCATGTATCCACGGCACTTTGTTACAGAATTATTTGCTTTAACACATTTTGAACATAATAAACTATCTAAATAAAGATAAGCCATGTTCGATTGAGCTTTGTCAAAGGAGTCTACCATTCACCAAACAATGTTCAGTCGCATTCCAGTAGCATAATTTTATTTCAAAACTTGTGTGTTATATTCAGTGTTAAATTAATATAGGTTATAGTGGTATCAGAGACAGTGTTTACGATAAAACTATAAAAGTTAAGACTGGAAAACAGAACGTCATATTGATTTTTTTTTTTTTTATCGTAATGCTTGTAACAAACACGTGCACAAACCTCTACCATGGTGGAGTGCAAAGCATCACTTAAGCCGTCGCCATCGGCGGAAAGCTGAACGGATGTATCTGGACGCTCACATTGCTTGCAGGTGAAGGACAGTATTATCAGTCACTTTCTGGCCTTAGTAGTCCAGCCTGGTGATTCCTGTTTATTATGTCAAATGAAAAAAAATCAAGAGTTTTAAACGAAGATGATTTTAATAATCTAGATAATGTTGTTATAAGTACATCGGCAAAACAATTAACACCTTTTAGCATAGACTATAAGGCCTTTAATTAGATTCCCACAAATCAGTAGCGACCGGGGGCCTATTAATCAACTTCAACTTCAACTTCTTCAACTTCTTTATTTCACTTAGGTTCACATATATGAACAGCATAAGCAACATGTTACAAAATACATTTACATATGAATGGCGACAAGTCATCACATCGGAAAAACAAAAACATGTATACATCAGAAAACGACTATATATATATATATATAAACTATCTAGCAATGAAGTGGGTAGATGTCTATTCAATGTATAAGTATACTACTTACACATTGCAGTTATTAATAATAATAATAATAATAATAATAATAATAATAATAACGATAATACTAATACTAATATATTTGAAAAGAATGGTATAGGTGGTGGCTGACATGATATGATATTCCTGTCTATATATACTAATCTAACATGTTAAAGTAATTATTCAATATATATGTTATGTATGAACATATACATATTATTATTTTCAGATTGTAACAGAAACTCTACATTAGCTAAATATGTATTCAATAAAGTAATATTTATTGAGCCGAAATAATTCAGTACTCTTTAAAAGTAAATAATAGTTAAATAGATTTATCGACCAGTGGGCGTAACACAATGTCCACAAATCCCGTGCAGGGCGCTTTTCGTGGTATCTAATTTGAAAAGATTCATTATGTATCTTCGGACTATTACTTTATCATAATGGTGGATTTAAAAACACGTGTGTAATTTCGTGAGTTGTTTTTATCTTACTGGATTGATTTTTTTTTATATTATTATTATTCATAAAAATAACGGATTTTATAAGGATTACCTATATTCAGCCTTGAAAGGTGAGTTTATTTATTTTCTATTTAACAATGTTTGTGTATCCTTTGACGGGATTTGCGCACGTTTAAAAATATCCATGTCGCTTGTCTATCATGCATATTATAAGTAAAATTACTGTCATTTAACAATGTATTTCATTTGTTCTACCAAGTGTTTATGCACAGGTTTTTAAACATTAAACGAGTACAAACAACTATGCTCCAACCAGGATACATATACACACAGGCAAGTAAGCACACTAACGCTCGCACTCGCGCGCAAGCACTCTTATGCAGGAAAAACAAACAGAGAAGGAAAAACAATAAACAACAACAATACAAAGCAATGAGTACATTTACAGTTTTAACGGCAACAAATTCTGCAGCCCTACAGAAACGAAATGTAGAGCATGTTATGATTTGTGATTTCGTTAATATTGTCAATTGTCGACCAATGGAACGCCGTATTACCGAAACGAAAAGTAGTAGTGCGTTTGGTCGTGCAAATAACTTTAAATAGTTTAAATTGCGTGGATTTAAACAAAATAACAATTAAACACAAATGAGTTTAAATTTTAGTGGTTAAAAAAAAAGCACAGACTTTCAATGTTATGTTTTATAATGCATTTTGCTATTGAACCTTTATGATTTTCATAATTTTATCCACGAATAAACTTAGTTTTCTCAGAATCAGATAATCCAATTATCGATTACACAATACAGTGGTAAACTGTATAGCTATAGTTAATTATGATTATGTGAAAAAAAACTTAATAAACTGTATAGATACTTAGGTGTTTATTTGTTTTTAAATGGAAACATTCATTTGAACTAGAACCATACATCGATCACATTATAGACAAAATATATAGAATCGCATTAAGTAGATTTCGACTTTGATCACATTCTTTGGAAATAGAAAGAGGACGCTATTTTAATATTCCGCAAAATGAAAGAAAATGTCATTTTTGCAATACAAATAAATGTTGTTGTTGTTGTTATAATTTAAATCTCATCTAAATTTTCAAATAAAACATCTTCATACAAAACAAATAAAATATGTAGCCATTCAGTAAAGAATTATAAGAGACTGTAATCAAAATTATACAGATATCAATGCACAATATTTCCCATTATTAAACAATTATATTCACTAAAACTTAAAACTTAAAATTTGCCAGTTAAAAGTAGCTGATTATTTATTTCATTATTTTCCTGTACAAAACAATATTAAGTGGACATGTTCATGTTGGAGAATGATTAGAGTTTAAAAGTTCGATAGCTAAATTATGATATTTCTCGCATAATCGGAATTACACTTTTTGATTAAATGCCATGTTTATAGTGATCTAAAAAAGTAATGCTGCTAAATCAGATAGTTGTAACCAATGTTCTAACTACACCGATCATACAATTTTAATTTCTCCGCAAAGCCGGAATTGGAGTACACTCTTCAAACTTGAAACATAATAAGCCTTGATACACCATTTAAACTTCTTTTTATGAAATTGCCCTCGTGCCTTCATAAACCAAATAATATTTCAATAAAAGATCTTACCTGTGTTGCACGTGACTGCATGCTGTAACCGCCTGACTGGATGCTGGCACTCAATACACAAGTCATCCATTAAGTCCCAAATAACACACAATAATACAACACTAACAAATTATAAACACTTTATTTGTTCTTATAGTCACTATAAACGTAAAATCCTGAACACAAGTGTAACAAAATGTCTAATACACAAAATATAATCCACAATTTATTGAAATTAAATTTACGAAAAGCTTAGATACTTCGAACAATATTAACAATATTAATAATACTTTTGCAAAATGCTTACTGACAACCATACATATATAGT
>JAWPHD010014511.1:0-30000 GCA_037043455.1 Cyrtodaria siliqua
CCCAAAATTCTTTTTTTTTTTTTTTAATTATACCCCACCCACTCCCCCAAATATTGGCCGCGATTTTTCAAAAACGGCCGTGCAAAAATGGCTGCACGGTTGGCTCAGTTGTTGGCTGGCTAATAACTTCCCCTCTGAAATATACGAGTATGAATCAAACTGAGTACGATGTACAATAGTACAAATCTAATTTCGTAGGAGTTGTCGTTCTTGAATTCATTCTATTTTAGAAATTTCGTAGGAGTTGTCGTTCTTGTATTCATTCTATTTTTAGAAGCAACAACACCTTGACAGCCAAAATAATGTGCGAAATGAAATTTAGGGCCACCAAAACTAATTTTTAGGGCCGTATAGAGTAAATTTAGGGACTTTTTAGGGCCTGACATGCAATTAAGGGCCTTTTCAAGCAACTCATCAAATTTTAGGGCCTTTTCAAGTCTGTGCGAACCATGTGAAAGTACGACTGTTAGTGAGCTATAATAAACAGTCAAACATCAAAGAAATTTGCTGCATGAACAGAACGAACACAGAATAATTTAGGTGTTATTATCCATAAAACGTTAAATGCAATTTTAACATATACACTCAAATTAACTAGGGCATCGACCGTAATATAAACCCATCAGTGTATATGTTTCTTGCCGTGTCATCCAATATACTGTAATATAAATCCAATATGCGGTGTTAGTCTCCTATAGATGTTTAATACATACATCCACTCGAATAATATATCGTATTTATCTTATAAGGGTCGCAGAGCGCGAGTTGTTTGCGGAGTAGGCAAGTGTTATTGGAGGAGTACGCGGTGCACATTGGCGCGTTTTGTTGGTGGAGTAAGCAGTGCATATTGGCACGTGTTGTTGGCGAAGTACGCGGTGCGTATTGGTGTGTTTTTAAAGACATTCCACACAACCTTCTAAATACACCTAAAATATATAATCAGCTACACGGACATATCCACGGACAGAAAACCCCCTTTGGAAAAATGGATGAACTGAATTGAATTGGGATTATTCTTGGTCCCGCAGTTCGAAGCTTGAAATGATTTATCCCTCACCGCTGTGGCAAGAGACTCTAACCACTCGGTCACGGACGCCCCCGGAAAAAGGATGAGTTCCGACGAAATGTTTTGTGATGTGAAAGAACTCTGTGCCGATAAAATTTAATAAATTATTCGATTTGACTTCTAATGCTTGCATTTACTTACATATATAGCCGTTGTGTTTTTACGAGCTTTTACCATAAAGTTTACTTGATAGTGTACATTTCCTTTATTTTTTAATCTCTTTTGTGGCCTCAATTTAAAACATGTGCTCCTCTGTTATTTACAGTTAGAGGGACTGGTGAGGCCCAGTGGATAGCAGGTGGACTTGGAACCGGTCTTTCTACAAGTTTTTTCGATAACATCACTGAGATATATTTAGATACACAGAAGCGACCATTCTAAAATACGGTGTTCCGTTAGGGTCATCGTACCATCGCGTATCGACTTGCTACGATGGAACGATGGCTATCGTACGATGGTATATCTCGTTATGGCCTTCGTATCATATCCATCGTACTGTCGCACCATCGTACAATCGCCATCGCACATCGTACTTTCAACATCTCTCACTACTACAATACTGGTTCTACACAGGAAAAATTAGGTGTTCTGCCTCTACAAAAAAATCACCGTCATCTATGGCCTAACATGTGCTGTAAATGACGTAAAACACAGTTCAAAGAAACAAATAAACAAGCCATCGTACCATCGCCATCGTACAATCGGTTACCATCATACCCATTACGTGCTCCCACCTTAATTCCATTAAGCGATTGGAAAGCTTGTATTAGCAGGATTTTATAACCGATATTTCGACAATAAAACAAGTTTAAAACCATTTTTACTGAAAAAAAATGCGATAACATGTTTACAATTATCTATTAAAGGTTTTAATTTTTTAATATGCAAATTTTTTAAGCTAAAATTAAGGTTTTATTTTATACCCTGGCCAACCCCGTTTTGCTTCTTGAAGAAGGGGTTGGATGGGGTATGAAATTTAATACTCGGACCACGTAATGCATCTCGTACACAAGCCGACACGCGATGATATGATGGCCCTAACGGAACGCAGTACTAATATTTACAGTTATTAAACGAATAACTTTATCTATATTTCTACGTATACCTTATGTAATGACATTTAGATATATATTATTGACTTTTCAAACACGGATGTTGATATTTATCGAAATTACAACAGGTTTTATATTTCCACGTACTGTATGTTGCAATCTACTTCCTGATATAAACAATACGAATGTTTTAAGACAAGGGAAGAGCTTACCTCGCCTAAATCCTTAACGGTGTATATCTACCCCGCCCTGGCTAATCCGAATGGGTGAATAACCTGTTTTTATTATATAACCTATAAATAGACGCGTTTTCATTGGCTAAAAAGTAATTTTTTAAAAAAAATATCTAGCGATATTGACCTGTTTTTTTGATATTGACCAGTTTTATATAATTGTTTTTTTTGATATTGACCTGTTTTATATAATTGTAAAATTGAGGGTTATATAATAAAACAGTTATGGACTTTTCAGCTGTTATACATGATGTTGATATGTACCAAAAATCATTATTGACCTCGGCTATCGCCTCGGTCAATAATGATTTTTTTGGTGCATATCACATCATGTATAACAGCTGAAAAGTCCATAATTGTATATTATTATATAACCTATAAATAGACGCGTTTTCATTTGCTAAAAAGTAATTTTTTAGAAAAAATATCTAGCGATATTGACCTGTTTTTTTTGATATTGACCTGTTTTTTTTGATATGACCTGTTTTATATAATTGTTTTTTTGATATTGACCTGTTTTATATAATTGTAAATTGAGGGTTATATAATAAAACAGTTATGGACTTTTCAGCTGTTATACATGATGTTGATATGTACCAAAAAATCATTATTGACCTCGGCTATCGCCTCGGTCAATAATGATTTTTTTGGTGCATATCACATCATGTATAACAGCTGAAAAGTCCATAATTGTATAATATATAACGTTCGGCTGCACTATATCGCTTGGCTGAACAGCGTAGTCGCACTGTTTAAAGCTACTATACAGTAGGAACGCCACGGACCTATAACATATCAGTTCTGTTCGCATTTTAACTCCGCGAACATGGACTATTTCTTTGTATTTTACGGACTATTTTACGAATTTTCAATAAAAACAGACGCCATTTTTTTTACACCCGAAATTGGGCGCGCTACGTCGGCAAGCACTACGGGTACCTATGGCAGTCTTAACAACACGCGTACAGTGTTTCATACCGTAGATTATGTAAAAACTAATACCTTACCGGACGAAATAACGTTCCATTATGTGTCAACACGATGCAGTGTTGGTGACTGACAGGTCACCGTGACATAACTTGACACGTGAAATTGACATGTTGGTGCAAAATTGGATTTGGGATTACTGTCTGCTGCTGAGTAGAGGTCCATTTTCAAGGTATTTGTTTAGTATTAAAATGTGCTTATTAATAAACTTTAGATCGTACATATTTAGACAATGGCCAAATACAGTGCCTAAAATAGTGGTGTTTACTGTATAATAGAAAGTTCATAATCACTATAAAGTGTTCTTCGTGTACTCCGATTTTTCCAGTAACTGGATGTACTGTACACTGTAGAACGTTTCGTGGAATAAAACAATTATTAGTTGAAATGCTATCAATGTCCACTGCACCCCGCCCACCCAAGTACGATAGATGGGGGGGGGGGGGGGGGGGGGGGGCTATATGGAGCTTGAATACCGAAAACAAGGAGGGGGTAAGGAAACTAGAAACCCCCTCCACCCCCACGCCTCAGATGCATAAATGTAAATTGTTAGCGTTGTCTCTTTATCGTTATGTTATCCCCATTTTCTCGCACATTCGTGAATACATAACCCGATACAACTACCATTGAAACAATGTAAACAGCCATTGACATTTGACTGAAATCAGTCAGATTAATGTATAACAAAGGATAAACTATGTCTGTTTGATCATTGACATTGGATTGATGTTGTTTTTCAGAGAGGCCTCAAATGTGAATCGTGCCCTTGAGCAGCTCTAAGTGAATTGATACTGACGACTTCAGAATGTCAAGCCGTATTAAATGCCATTGGATCATTTTGAGGTGAGAGCCCTTTTAAAAATTGTTTGAACTTGTGTAGTTCTTTAAATGGAGCTTGTGTTATGCTTGCACGGTGCTGTTCAAAGTTACAGTAAAAAATGTTTTCAGTGATAATGCAGCGTGATTGTCATATGAGCTCGTGTAAACTACATGTACTGGATACATGCGAATCAAGTTGTGTTAAAGGGACACTAGGCAATCTTTATTTTATTTAAAACTTCTGGAGTTTGGTCAATTTTTCTGCATAGTTTGCATTTGTGCATCATTAATAGTATTTATTAGAATAGTTCAGAAGAAACTGTTTTACACATTACTTACTGTTGATATTAGTGCACCTATAATATAGTTAAGTATTTGATAGAATAACGAAGACAAAATGAAACTCTTTTATTTAATTTCTAATGCAAGCAGGTTTAAATTTAAAATGTTACCAGGTTAACAAATGGAGATGCTAATGTTAATGCTTGATAAATACTTCAAGATTGCCGTGTGTCCCTTTAACATCAACTAATTACAATGTGATTATGGTCTATGTGATGGGTCCCCAATTTATTAAAGGGACACAGAGCAAATTTCAAATCTTGTGTCTGTTTTAGACATTTTCACATCAGAAGACCACACATCTACAAAAGTGTCTTACTGCCCTATTATTTCTAAAACTGACGGCATCACCAGGTTTTGAGATAGAAAATAATTAGTTGTATATTAATGTTTTCTCCCCATGTAAAATGACCTTACTAAGTCATTAAAGTAAATCTCATATGAACAAAACGTGTAAAATTTAACAATTTTAGATTTTTGGCAAGAGTTGGATTTTATTCCCCTTCTAGTAAAAATGACTTATAGAGCATTGCACCCTCTGTCAGATTTAACTTTCCTTATAATAGATACTTGCTGTAGTACTGCTGGGTGAAAAATACATTAAAATTGTTCTGTAATCATGTCAGGTCAATCACATACTCGTATGATACACAATATTATATGTATTGACCCTTTATTTGATGTGCCATTTACTCAGTTTTGGTCAAGGGACGTTTATAGCATATCGGCTTTGAATCCAGTGAACACGGATTCAAGTCTTACTGGCGCCACTGGGTTACTTCGATGTGTCCTGCTAGCCCTGTTCGTCTGATGGTAACGTAAACCGGATGGTCCTGTGTATCAGAGTCTGTCCTCAAAGCACGTTAAAGAACCATGTGTATCTAAGTAAGCGTAGGGCAGGGTTCCTGGATGCCTGGATGTATCTTTCCTCCTCTCTTTGGGGCGGCTCGAAATAACCTAAACAACGTGTTGATGAGGCGTTAAACAATAATTAAATTGTAAACTGTCCCATTCCCCTAAACATGCCCTAGCTCCCCCTCGCAACACGTGATTCAAATTGAATACTCTGCTCGACTTATATTAACTTTTTATTCTATGTCTTTCTTTTCTTTCAGTATGCACGTCATGTTGAAGAAGACTCCATGTACACCACTGGCCAGAGTCAATGCTGAAGTTTATGTTCGCTCAATTATTTGCTTAATAAAGTATACATATGAACTAACATATTGTCTTTATAATTATGTCTTCCACCACAAATTGGTAGGTGAGACAGATTATATTTGGCCTTTCCGTTCGTCCGTCACAAATCTTGTCTGCGCTACTTGTTGGATTTTGACGAAACTTTGTACGAAGCATCAGTATGTGCATATCAAATATTGAAGGTCAAGGGCGCCGTGACCCAATAATGATTATGAAAAACCTTGTCTGCACTGTCCACTTCCCCAGAAGAAAATACATGGTTTGAGTGCATTTGGTGAGAGAATGATGCCTTTTGATTTTGAGGTCATTAGGTCAAATGTCATTGTCACCGTGACTTGATAATGTAAAATGTTGTAAACTTAAGTCCACGTTCCCTAAAGCAAATCTCATGAAACTTAATGGATGGATTGCCTGTGGTTGATTCTTTTGATTTTAAGTGGGTCAACGGTCAAGGTCACTGACCGGATAATGAAACGCATTGTCCGCACTGTAACTTCTCTTTTCCTGAAGGAAGTCTCTTGAAACGTCATGGGTTGACTGCCTGTGATAAGACTACTGCGCCGTTTGATGATTTTGAGGTTAATAGGTCAAAGGTCAATATCACCCTGAAACGATCACGAAATATATTCAAACGTCATGGACTGCCTTTGGTAAGAGTATGATCCCTATTAATATTTAGGTCAGTAAGTAAATCTGAGGTCAACGTCACAGTGACTTGATCATGAAAAATCGTGTCCGCAATCAAACTCTTTATTACTTTCTCTGAAGCTAATTTCATAAAACTTCATACTTTGACTGCCTTTCGTGAAATGATAATCCCTGTTTATTTTGAAGTCAGTAGTTGAAAGGTCCGTTACTATGAACGGAAAATGAAAAGTATTGCCCACACAGTTTTTCCTCTTACCTAAAGCAAATTTCATGAAACTTCATTGTTGGACAGTGGAAAGAGGATGATCGTTTGATTTTTAGGTAAAAGGTCAAGTTCCCTGCAGACATCCACTATCCAAGGATAAGCATATGTTACAACACACATGTTATAATATTAATGGTATAATATATGAATATTTTCTTGCACAATGTTGAATCCGGTAAAACAAGTGGTTTTGTTCACCGATACTGTCGCCTGTGAACCAAACCACTTGTTTTTAATTTACAGGATTCAACAGTGTGTAAGACATATTCCGATCATCCATTTTTTTTTTTTAAATCATAAATTAAAAAAATATATATATTAAAACAAACAAAACATGCTATTTGATGAAAACAGACGTATTCAAATTTATTCAAAGTAGCAATATTCGCAGAATATAGTAGATTTCAACTGCTGAAAACAAACATGTATTTTTTTTTCAGGAAAAAATAATTCCCTGAATATAGTATTTATCATCGTTATATATGTTCAGGGAAATGTTTAATATGTCTGTTTTCGAATACTACAGATCGTAACGCACCGCACATGTATATTCAGTATTTACTTTCAATATAGTAGTGAGTATGACTGCGTTCTGGGACCATATAAATATAAAAGAATAATATATATAAATATCTATATATATAACTATATATGCCCTATAAATATAAATGACCCGCACTTTTTGGATTCACGCGTACAGTGTTTCACAACACCACAAATCTGGCAAGTGCTCTATTGACACAATATCATGTCCACATGTTTATGTTATGAAATCTTCGAGTCTACACATAATCATGTTTGTTACTGACAGTAGCATGTCTGTTACTCGTCAGTCATTTATTTACTTGGTTAAAGGGACACATGCCAATCTTGCTTTCTTTAAAACTCGAGTCGCCCCCTCAGTTTTAAACGAACAGTTAAAAGAATATACTTCTTTCTGCCTTTTAAACTAATATTAGTTAATCGCTTTTTCTGATTTCGAAAATCAACTCTGCAACGTATGTTGCCGCCATCATGATTTCATTTTCCGATATACCGTTTCAACATTGTTTGTTAAAATAAATTGGCCACTCTGACATAAACCCAAAGCATGTATAGATCAAAAATTTAGTGTAAAATACATGGACACATACATTTTAAATATATGTGTTTGCATAACGAAATTATTTAATTGTTTCTGTAGCCGGTCGTCTTTCCTTAATGAATATGAATGTTGCCGTCTTTGGGCCGGACGGTCCTGTTACTTAATTAGTACTTGTCTCCGTTTATTGAAATTCTACATATATACAGAGGAGAGATGTATCTATATGATAATGTTTTTATTCTCACTTCTAAAATGACGAAATAAATCGATTTGAATAAAAGGCGCATTCTCAGCAATACACAACGTATTGTGTGTACGGGTTGGAGGGGGGAAGCCGACGGGGTTGGAGGGATACTACCGTAATGTTGCTCTCATAAATACTGTGAACATACTACATCAATAATATAACAACTACTGAACAATACTGAAATCGATTTATCTTTATAAATGAATTCATAATTCCACAATTTTATTCCGTGCGAACATCGATTTGGAACGTCGAATCGGCGTATTTAAGCGATTACGGTATACTTCGTTAATTTTCGGGGGGAAAAAGTACTTGCCTCCGATTTTTTTTATATTTTACATATCTACAGAAGAAAAGATGTATTTACGCGTACATGCTTTTGTTTTTTTCTCTCGCTTCTAAAATGATGAAATAAATCGAATTTGATTAAAACTGCGCTTTCGCAGCTATATACAACTTAATCAATACGGTATGGAGGGTGATGGGGGTGGGATGAGGGGCGGGGTTGCAGGGATACTACCGTAATGGTGTCCTTGAGAAAAACTGTAAACATTCTACTCTAATAATTTATTAAATACATAACAATGTTGAAATCAATATATCTCTTAAAAAGGATTTCACAAGTTCATGGTTTTATATCCCGCGTGTAAATTAACTTCGAAAGACGATTGTTCATATTTTAGTAAACACGGCGTACTTTGTTAATTTTGGGGGAAAAAAAGTACTTTTTTCTGATTGACTTAAAATTTTGGTCTTTAATAGTCGACATGTCAATGAACACTTTCATAAAAAAAAAATTCATTCTCGCTGTTAAAACTTCATTTTTTTGCATTTTTTTCGGATTCAGAAAATTAGCACTGCAACATATATTTTCACCATCCTCATTTCCTTTCCCGACGTACCGTTGCAATTTGGTTTATTAAAACCTATTCTAAGCACTCTATCATACACCAAAAGCATGTATAGATCAGAAATTTAATCTGAAATGCATGGATACATACATTTGAAATATATGTATTGAAATAATGGAATTATTTCATTTCTTGTGTACCCGGTCGCGTCTATAAATGTATATGCGTTATGCCGTCTTTGAGTCCGTGGGTCATGTTAGTTAATTTTGGGGAAAAAAAAGTACTTGTCTCCGATTTCATTAAAATTTTGCATATGGACAGAGGAAAGATTTATCTATGCGTACATGCATTAGTCTTTATTCTCGCTTCTAAAATGACGAAATAAATCGATTTTGATTTAAAAGCGCATTCTTGGCAATTTAAACCTTAAAACAACCTAAATTCATCCCTTTGAAAAATACCTTTAACTATTAATGGGAATTACACGAAGTGTACACCAATTATGTTCGACCAATGTAGTTTGTGAATATTATTACTTTAACAACGATCTGTGATTGTGTTTTGTCATAATCACAGTTTATAGATAAGAGGTGTATAAATCTGACCAGTGAAAATTTTCCCAATAATGTCATTTTGTTATCGATTTTATCACGTGACCTTGTTTGATAAATATTCCTACGCCATAGGGCTGGCGTTCCTACTGATAGCTGTTTTTATAAAAGTGAGCGTGTGTGCCGAATGCCAAAGGGAGAACTTTTTGATCATTGGAAAAGGCATGGAAAGCTTGCTAATTTACTGCCAACATGCTACATGACCGATAATCTCTATACATTGAGGCCCGATTATACTTTTTCTTTTCTAAATAGCATTCTTATATTAAATATTACTTAGTGTATCGCGAAATAATACTGGTACTTTGCTGCCAACATGCTACATGACCGATAACCTCTATACATTGAGGCCCGATTATTCTTTTTATTTTCTGAATAGCATTTTTATATTAAATATTACCTAGTGTATCGCGAAATAATACTGGTACTTTGCTGCCAACATGCTACATGACCGATAACCTCTAAACATTGAGGCCCGATTATTCTTTTTCTTTTCTGAATAGCATTTTTATATTAAATATTCCCTAGTGTATCGCGAAATAATACTGGTACTTTGCTGCCAACATGCTACATGACCGATAACCTCTATACATTGAGGCCCGATTATTCTTTTTCTTTTCTGAATAGCATTTTTATATTAAATATTACCTAGTGTATCGCGAAATAATACTGGTACTTTGCTGCCAACATGCTACATGACCGATAACCTCTATAAATTGAGGCCCGATTATTCTTTTTCTTTTCTGAATAACATTCTTATATAAAATATTACCTAGTGTGTATCGCCAAATAATACTGGTACTTTACTTTAATAAAGACGCAAGTTAACAATCTAGCCATTCTCTACCCCCAAAAAATAATAAAACAACAAAAAAAACATACAATAAGCTCGAAATGTGTGTTAAACGCTTGGTTTACTAACAAATTCGTGACCTATGTTTAGACATATCTAGATGATGTAGCGGTATAGATTAATACTATAGTATAGATATATCTAGATGATCTAGCGGTATAGATTAATATTATATTAATACATGTCCCAACATTACGATTAGAAGGCATAAACTGAAAAAAAAATGTGTATGTTTTGATTCATAACAATGAATTGAATTGAATTGAATGTTGTTTAACGGCTCATCAACACAGTATAGGTTATTTAGAGCCGCCCCAGAGAGAGGGGAAGGATACATAGGAATCCGGGAACCTGCCCTACTCTTATTATCGAATAGATTCCTATGGTTCTTTAACGTGCTCGGAGGATAGACCGATACACGGGACCGCCCGGTTTACGTCCCCATCCGACGGACGAGGCTAAGGGAACGTGTCTTGCCCAAGAACACACCGACGGAACTCAGTGGCACCACGGAGGATTGAACCCGGGGCCTCCGGTTACAAATCCGCCGCGCTACCGACTGCGCCACGCCAGCCCTCATAACAATGAGGAATAACAAGTGCATTTTCGAACGAATATATAGTGAAACAAATCAGCTGGCTCTATGCCCTTATGGTAATGAATACGGATTTTCATGACACTGGTCTAGAGTTCGAATCCCGTGTTGAGAAAACTGCTTTCAATTATTAGGGCTGTCGCTACATCGAACGAAGGATTAACAAAATGATGCACCGTTATAAATGTCTCTCCATATTTGACGGTTTACGACCTTGTCACGGAAGAATGAGACATTACACATTAAAACCCGTCCCCAAACACGTCTAGTGTTTCCTTATAAGTATATGGTACTCCTTAAGAATAGCTCTAGAAGCTGTAAATATTTCAAAATACACTCCATGTGTCAAACTGTGCGTTATTGACAATAGTACTTGATTACACCATAAATAGTAATATTGGTATGTTTATTATAGATTTCATTTAAGTGAAATCTTCTTTTTATTTATATGAACCCTTTTATTTGTATATACATTTAGAAACAGGTACTGGTTGTATTATTCGCAGTCTTGCCATTTTAGATGTTGACAGCGAGTATACTCTTAAAAAGTCATGGCCGATTAGACCATGTTTAACTAGGTCAACGTAAACTAGGTCAACGTAAAACTAACCACAAGGAGTGTACTTTTATTTGCATTTTTTATTTTGATATGTAACAATTTTAATATTTTTTCTCTCAACCATTTTTTATATTCCATGGTCCATGGTATATAAAGTGTATTAGTATTAGTCACACATCTAAATATTGACAAGTATCACTTCACTTGTTGTATAACGATTAGAGATGAATAATTTAGTCGTACATGTGAAGGCACCAGTCCCTTAAAGGGAAACACAGCAAACTTTTTGTTTTAAGATGTGACGTCAGGTTAATTTTTTCTTCAAAACTTGCATGTTTGCAAATACTTGAATAGTTCAAAGTAACTGTTATTGCATATTACTAATTGTTGATTATTTTGCACCAATAATTAAAGCTCAGGTAGAATAACGGAATAAGAAACATGAAAAGTCTCAGTTTTATTACACTTTATATACTATTTTGTAAGCAGATTTAAAGCCAAAACGTAACTGGATTAATACAGGTGGCCGTGAATATCTTTTAATTGTTTTGTTTTTTAGTTTTATTTATAACATATTTTACGTTGATTATATTAAACATGTATATGCGTATATTGTATATACTGTATCACATGGGCCTATGAATTACTGATTTTTAAATAGAATGCTTCTTATGGATCAGAGCGGGAGTAAATGAATATGAGGAGGATTTAAAAGGGGATCTGAAAACAATACTCGAGATGTGTGGTGACAGCGATGGTATCTTGCAGCGTACCCTGCAATCCTCTTGGCTTTATAAACACTATTTATAATGAAGGAAGAAACATGCATAAATGTAATCTTACCTTGTTTGTGTCCTCGGTAAAGAATGTATGAAACACGGTCAATAGACGCAGTAATATATATACCCCATTATGCTACAACTATACGCTCCATTTGTATCGACCCACTCTAAAAATAAGTTTATGATCTGGTTATGAAAGCAATACGAATAGCCTACATTCACCTGACTGTACTTTATAAATTTAATATGACACCTTATGCAATAAGCGATTATATGAATATAACGCATTGGCAATTTGACAAATAACATGTTAAAGGGACACATGATAATCTTGAAGTAGTTAACAATGATCAACATTATCATCTCGATTTATTAATCCAGTATCTCGTCTTGCATATAAGTAAATAAAACAAACTTGGTGTTTTTATTTGTTCCTACTTATTCTAGGATAATCTTAGATTTAAATGCATATCACTATTGATAAAAATAATCAACAGTAAGTTATATGCAAAAACAATCATGATTTACAAATATTCAAAATATGTAGAAAAACTAAAGGTACGCAGCGAGTTTTTAAAAAATCAAGTGTGTCGTGTCCCTTTAAGAACATTACAGAACAGAACAGATATTTTATTTAGACTTGTACAAAGTACATCGTCATTCAGAACATATACAATATACAATATACGAATATAACAAAGTCAAGTAAACAGAGTATATAAATCAACTGTCAGTATAGTTTACATCATCATAGTTCGAGCATGAACAATATTATATTTATACTAAGCATTCAAAATAGAAAGTCTAACATTTAAAGCACATTTTATATACCTCGCTAAATTTAGTAATATATCATTGTTTGAAGTTTTCATCAATTCTATATATTTGAACATAGATGGCCTCTGGTGGTAATATTTTTTAGTATATTTTTTTCTTAGTCCATTGTAACATTGACACACACATACAAAATGGTATTCGTCTTCCAGATCTTGTGAGTTACAACATAAACAATATCTTTCATTTTTCGGTATGCGATTTCTTGCATACCGTCCAGTTTGTATGTTAAGAGAATGTGCAGATAATCTTATTCTAGAAACAAAGAATCTCAAATTGCTAGGTAAAACATTTAGAAAGTGTTCATATGAAAAATCAGATTTAAAATATTTATAGTTTTCAAGAACAGCACTGCTATCAATTGACCCATACCACTCTTGCATAAAACAGTCAATTATTCGTTGTTTAAAAACACATTACTTACTTACTTAGGCCTTTACACCCTACCAGGGCATAGGCCGCCAACAACAGCTCTCCAACGTCTCCGGTCCTGGGCCATCCGCTCTACTTCTCCCCAGCTGTAACCTATTTCCTCTATGTCTGCCATGAGGTCGCGCCGCCAGGAATTCTTAGGCCTTCCTCTCTTCCTCTTGCCCTGTGGATTCCAAGTTAGGGCCTGTCTTGTAATGCTGGATGTCGGTTTCCGGAGCGTGTGACCAATCCAACCCCATCGCCTTTTCCTAATTTCCATTTCAATAGGTCATTGCTTGGTTTGTTTCCATAGGTCCACATTACTGATGGTTTCTGGCCAGTGGATCCTGAGGATTCGTCGGAGGCAGTTGTTGATGAAGGTTTGGACCTTTCTTGTGGTTTTCTTTGTTGTCCTCCATGTTTCCGATCCATACAGTAGCACTGATTTTACATTTGAGTTGAAGATCCTTATCTTAGTGTGGGTTGCTATTGCTCTGGCACTCCAGATGTTCTTGAGTTGGAGGAAGACTACTCTCGCCTTGCCGATCCTTGCTTTGACATCCGCATCTGTGCCACCGTGCTTATTCACCATGCTACCCAGGTATGTGAAGGCTTCAACTTCCTCCAGTTCATTTCCTCCAAGTGTAATTGGGCTGTTATTGGCAGTGTTGATCCTGAGGAGCTTGGTCTTGCCTGTATGTATCCTCAGTCCTACCTGTGCTGAAATGGTTTCTAGCTCTGAGGTTTTGTCTTGCATCTGTTGGTGTTGGTGAGATAGGAGTGCCAGGTCATCCGCAAAGTCGAGGTCATCCAGTTGTGTCCACATTGTCCATTGGATTCCGTTCCCTCTCTGAGCAGTGGTTGTTTTCATAACCCAATCAATTGCTAAGAGAAAGAGGAATGGCGACAGCAGACACCCTTGTTTGACCCCGGTCTTCACCTGGAAGCTGTCCGTGAAATGGTTTCCGTGAATCACCCTGCAGGACATTCCTTCATAGGA
The DNA here is from genome assembly GCA_037043455.1 of Cyrtodaria siliqua. Taxonomy (NCBI): domain Eukaryota; kingdom Metazoa; phylum Mollusca; class Bivalvia; order Adapedonta; family Hiatellidae; genus Cyrtodaria; species Cyrtodaria siliqua. Next base: position 14,440 of record JAWPHD010014511.1, read on the forward strand.
GGCTTTGATGAGACCGATTATCTTGCTAGGGACTCCGTAATGTCGAAGAAGTTTCCAAAGAATTGCCCTATCCACACTGTCAAATGCCTTTTCATAATCCACAAAATTTAAGTATACTGAGGAATTCCACTCTATTGATTGTTCGATTATTATGCGCAATGTGGCAATCTGGTCTGTGCATGACCGGTTCCTTCTAAAGCCTGCCTGATTGTCCTTTAGCTGAGGATCCACTGCATCCTTCATCCTGTCCAGTAAAATCCTATTAAATACTTTTCCTGGTACTGAGAGTAGTGTGATTCCTCGGTAGTTGGCACAATTGCTGAGGTCTCCTTTCTTGGGGAGCTTGACAAGATATCCTTCCTTCCAATCCTCTGGCATTTCCTCCTCCTCCCAGATCTTTCCAAATAGAGGGTAAAGCATCTCTACTGATGTGTCTACGTCGGCCTTCATAGCCTCTGCTGGAATTCCATCTGGCCCTGTTGCCTTACCACTTTTCAGCTGTTTTATTGCTTTCCTGATTTCTGCTCTTGTTGGTGGTCCACAGTTGATGGGCAGGTCAGCTTCCGCAGGTAGGATGTCGGGTGGATTCTGTGGGATTGGTCTGTTCAATAGTTCAATGAAGTGTTCAGCCCATCGCTTAAGTTGTTGTTCCGTTTCCATCCTTATCCTTGACTGGTCTTTCTGGCTTGCTGTACTTCCCAGAGAGTTTCTTGGTAGTATCATATAGCTTCTTCATGTTCCTGCTAGCTGCTGCTTCTTCCGCTTCCTCTGCAAGACCATCAATGAAGCTACGTTTGTCCGCTTTGATGCTGCTCTTGACCTCCTTGTTTGCCTTTGAGAATTCCGCCTGTGCCCTTGCTTTTGCTGCTCTTGTGATGCTGTTATTGACTGCTACCTTCTTCTCTTTCCTCTCCTGGATCTTGCGTAGTGATTCTGCTGAAATCCATTCCTTTTGGTTAGATCTTGTGATACCTAGCACCTCCTCACATGTTGTTATCAATGTTTCCTTTGCTCCTTTCCACTGATCTTCTATGTTCGTGTCCTCCTCCAGCAGTTCTTGTAGCACGTGGAACCTGTTGGTGAGGCTTAGTTTGTATTCCTCCTGTGTCTGGGTGTCCCTCATAAGGCTAACATTGTATCTTTTCCTATTTGTTGTAGTCTCCATCCAAAACCTCTTCAGCTTAAGCTTTAGTTTGGCAGTCAGTAGGTGGCGGTCCGATGCGACGTCGGCTCCTCTCTTTACCTTCACATCCTGTAGTGATCTCCTAAACCTCTTTGAAATACAAAAGTGATCGATCTGGTTCTCTGTAACATGGTCAGGTGATACCCAGGTGGCCTTGTGGATCCTCCTATGTGGGAATATGCTCCCTCCTATCACCTGATTATTCATCGCACAAGTCTCCAGAAATCTCTCTCCATTGTCATTCATCTGTCCTAGTCCGTGTGTTCCCATCACTTCCTCGTATCCTGTATTGTCTGCTCCTATCTTTGCATTGAAGTCCCCTATCAAGATTGTCACATCCTTCTCTGCATACCCTTCAAGGATGTTCTGCAGTTTGTTGTGGAACTGGTCCTTGTCCTCCTCCTCACTATCATTAGTTGGCGAGTAGCACTGGATGACATTCATCTTAATCTTCCTTTTCTTGGTTTTGAAGGTGGCTGTGATGATCCTTGGTCCATGTGCTTCCCATCCTATCAGCGCTTTCTGTGCTGGTCCTGACAGCATGAGTCCTACTCCTTGTGTGTGAGGTGCGTTGTCCTCCTCATGTCCTGAATAAAGTAGCAACTCTCAGCATATCCTGATTGTTAAATAAATAGGCAAAACCATAATCAGATAATAACATTTAAGCATCGTTTTAGTTACTTTAACCTGTATTATATAATAAATACATATTAATCGTTCGTTTACTGAGTGGTTTAATTGCGCAACCGGAGTGAAACAGAGGGATAAATTCTCACCGACGCTGTTCTCGATATTTAATGACCTTGTCCATGAGATAAGTAACCTTAACCTTGGTGTCCCGCTGATGTGATGACCGTAAACTGCCGGCATTATTATATGCTGATGCCATAGTGCTCTTGGCGAGTTCGGAAGAGGATTTACAGCGCATGTTAGATACCTTTCACAGCTGGTGCCGTAGGTGGCGTGTACTTATAAACACTGATAATCCAGTTTAGAAAACCGCGTAGTAATAAAAGCACTTATGTTTTTAAAATTGGTTATAATGTATTAGAAACAGTCGGACAGTACAAATACTTAGGTGTCATATTTCATGAACACTTGAATATTTCTTATAATTGCGACGCTTTAGCTAAAGGTGCAGGTAGAGCTCTTTGAAATAATTACATCTAAAATATATCAATTCAAAGAATTTGGTTTTTAATGCATACGAAAAACTATATTACAACAGCGTAGTTCCGATTCTTGATTATCAGTCGGTAGACAATGTCCAAAATCGTGCATCCAGATACTTCTTAGGCGTTCATAGTTTCGCTCCAGTTCCAGCGATTATCGGCGACACAGGGTGGCTACCAAGTTTATATAGACACTGGACCTCAATATTACGGTTTTGGAATAGAATGGTGACTTTTGATGACAATCGTCTAACAAAACGTGATTTCAGCTGTGACTATACCATTTGCAATAATAACTGGTCAAGCAGTGTTAAACATATAATGCAAGAACTTGTTTTTTTGATTATTCACTTTGATAATAAAACTTCCGTTAATATGTTAACTTTAAATGTGGTTATAAGTGACTATTACGAGAGAATTTGGATACAAAAGACTAGAAGTTTACCGATATTTAGGACTTATATTCTATATAAAGAAACCTTAGTTGCTGATAATTGCGTGAAAATGACACATACTAAGGATGAGCGATCTATTTTAGTCTAATTTTGTTGTGGTATACTACCACCAGTTAGTATTGAAACTGGGATATACGTCGCCGAAAACCGAAACCAGAGACTTTGTAGATATTGTAATGATAATGCTGTTGAAGATGAACACATTTTCTTACTAGACTGGTCTTTTTATAATGATATAAGAAACACTATATTTAATACAACTCTACATAACAGAGACTTTTTAACTTTTGATAAGAACGAGAAACTTAAATTTATTATGCTTAATCATCAGAGGAAAGTTGCAAAATACTTATTTAAAGCTTTTCTTAAGAGACGCAACTCAATTTACACTTTTACATAACTTATTGTATTATCAAGTATAATGTCATTGCTATAAATGAGCAATCATATTTAATATCCACTGAACTATTTTGTTATAGATTTATTCAATTTATATAACAATTGATATTTATATCATGTGATTTACTTAGTATTATTATTTATAGATAGTGACTGATAGGTCCGTTTGGCCGGGTGCTTAATTTTCAGTTATTTGATATATGTTTGATTTTAAATTGTATATGCACATGTTACTTTAATAAACTATTTACTTTACACGGTGAATTCGTTTATGAAGTATTTGGAGAGATTCTGAGTATGCATTAAACATTGTTTCCCGATTTCGAGAGGGTATACATCCGACGCAAACATAATTAAAACGGATTTGAATAATGCATGTCTATGTATCAAATGTTAAGTCATTATGACATTGTATTTTAATAATTTTAACATCAATATTGATGGTTTTGAAAACTCGTGGCGTCCCGGTAGCTTTTCTGCATAATTTGCATTCGTTCAATCATTAATATTAATTTAAAGAACAGTATAAAGCAAATAGTGTTTGCATATTACTAACTGTTGATTATATTTCAACAATACTATATTTAAACATATGATTGAATAGGAAGTCAAAATGAAAACTCAACATTTTATTTAATGATATGCAAGCAGGTTTAAAGTCAAACTGATACTGGATAAGAGCTTCAAGATTGTCATGTGTCCCTTTAAGGGAATCATCCTGTGTCTGTTACTGACATGTGCCTGCGTTTAGAGCAATACAATACTTTCCTAGATTCCCACAAACAATTTATCACCCAAACTTTATTAATTGATATTTGGCAAAACTGAAGCTTCCTCTTTTGAATATGGTAGTAAATCCCAAATGAGCATTGATTAACGGTTCATACTTTCTTTTCTCTTTGCTGTACTAACTGAGTGCGAGATAGTATATTGTATTATTTACAAATTTCAGCCGTTTGAAGAAGGTTCTAACCGACTCTCGTAAACGAATGTAAATCAATCTTACTCCACTCTCCGGAGTAACACCCGAATACGTGGAAACAAGGTGCTGAGTAAAGAAGTTGGCAATGGAATGAACACAAACCGAGAAACTAGTTAAAGGTTGGTTTAGCAGCATAACCAAGACATGGACATATGCCTCCATGCGTAGATCCCTCTTCACCAAAGCAGGAGAAATAAATTCAAATGAAAGTCGGTCCTTATCTTAATGAGCCATACGAAGAAAAGTACCCAGAGGCAGAGAATGTGCCTGCTGGAAACACAGCAATCATAATCATCGCTAAATAAAGGTCTGTGGAAAGTTGTCCTTGATTTAGCCTTCAACAAATTCGCTAGCAGCTAGACAACATCAGATTCAGACACATTTAAAACGCCAGTGATATTCTCCAAATCTGTTTCGCATTCAAGTCATTGCATGGCTTGATCAGTCAAAAATTAATGGAAAGGGGATCCCTTGGAAGAAACAAACACAAACAAGAGAGAAACGTAGCAGACCCGATTTTACTGAGTCTGTTCATGAGAAGTAATATAATTTACAACACTTCCAACACCCAAAGCACCTGCGGTATTCTACTTTAAAGCCGCACCGTTTGGGCTTGGTGATCCGTAAAGGCCAGACAGAGTGCCAGACAGAGACCCAGACAGACAAACAGAGAGCCAGACAGTGACACAGACAGTGAGACAGACAGACAGACAGACAGGCAGGCAGACAGACAGACAGACAGACAGACAGACAGACAGACAGACAGACAGACAGACAGACAGACAGACAGACAGACAGACAGAAAGGCAGACAGACAGACAGACAGACAGACAGACAGAGACCCAGACAGGCCAGGCAGAGACCCAGACAGAGACCCAGACAGACAGAGAGCCAGACAGTGACACAGACAGACATACAGGCAGGCATACATACAGACAGACAGACAGACAGACAGACAGACAGACAGACAGACAGACAGACAGACAGACAGACAGGCAGACAGACAGACAGACAGAGAGACAGACAGACAGACAGACAGACAGACAGACAGACAGACAGACAGACAGACAGACAGACAGAGACCCAGACTGACAGACAGAGAGCCAGACAGAGACCCAGACTGACAGACAGACAGACAGACAGACAGACAGACAGACAGACAGACAGAAGAGAGCCAGACAAAGACCAAGACAGACCAGACAGAGAGCCAGACAGGCAGACAGACAGACAGACAGACAGACAGACAGACAGACAGACAGACAGACAGACAGACAGACAGACAGACAGACAGACAGACAGACAGACAGATAGACAGGCCAGACAGAGATCCAGTCAGAGACACAGACAGACAGACAGACAGACAGACAAACAGAGAGCCAGACAGAGACACAGGCAGTCAGACAGACAGACAGAGACCCAGACAGGCCAGACAAAGAGCCAGACAGAGACCCAGACAGACAGACAGGCCAGACAGGCCAGACAGACAAACAGACAGAAGGCCAGACAGAGACCCAGAAAGAGACCCAGACAGACAGACAGACAGACAGAGAGAAAGCCAGACAGAGACCCAGATAGACAGACATACAGACAGACAGAGAGCCTTCCAACACCCAAAGCACCTGCGGTATTCTACTCAGAGACACAGACAGACAGACAGACAAACAGAGAGCCAGACAGAGACACAGGCAGTCAGACAGACAGACAGAGACCCAGACAGGCCAGACAAAGAGCCAGACAGAGACCCAGACAGACAGACAGGCCAGACAGACAAACAGATAGAAGGCCAGACAGAGACCCAGAAAGAGACCCAGACAGACAGACAGACAGACAGAGAGAAAGCCAGACAGAGACCCAGATAGACAGACATACAGACAGACAGAGACCCAGACAGGCCAGACAGAGAGTCAGACAGAGACCAAGACAGACAGACAGACAGACAGACAGACAGACATACAGAGACCCAGACAGGCCAGACAGAGAGCCAGACAGAGAGCCAGACAGAGACCCAGACAGTCAGACAGAGAGACAGGCCAGACAGAGAGCCAGACAGAGACCCTAACAGACAAACATACAAACAGACATACAGAGACACAGACAGGCCAGATAGAGATCCAGACAGAGAGCCAGACAGAGACCCAGACAGACAGACAGACAGACAGATTGACAGGCCAGACAGAGAGCCAGACAGAGACCCAGACAGACAGACAGACAAACAGAGAGCTAGACATAGACACAGACAGACAGACAGACAGAGAGCCAGACAGAGACCCAGACAGGCCAGACAGAGAGCCAGACAGAGACCCAGACAGACAGACAGACAGACAGACAGACAGACAGACAGACAGACAGACAGACAGTCAGACAGACAGACAGATAGACCGGCCAGACAGAAAGCCAGACAAAGACCCAGACAGACCAGACAAGGAGCCAGACAGAGAACCAGACAGACAGACAGACAGACAGACAGAGACCCAGACAGAGTCCCAGACATACAGACAGACAGACAAACAGAAAGCCAGACAGAGTCACAGGCAGACAGGCCAGACAGACAGAGACCCAGACAGGCCAGACAAGGAGCCAGACAGAGAACCAGACAGACAGACAGACAGACAGACAGACAAACAGAAAGCCAGACAGAGACACAGGCAGACAGTCCAGATAGACAGAGACCCAGAGAGGCCAGACAAGGAGCCAGACAGAGAACCAGACAGACAGACATACAGACAGAGAGCCAGACAGAGACCCAGACAGACAGACAGACAGACAAACAGAAAGCCAGACAGAGACACAGGCAGACAGGCCAGACAGACAGAGACCCAGACAGGCCAGACAAGGAGCCAGACAGAGAACCTGACAGACAGACAGACAGACTGACAGACAGACAGACAGACAGACAGACATACAGACAGACAGAGAGCCAGACAGAGACCCAGACAGACAGACAGACAGACAGTCAGACAGACAGACAGACAGATAGACCGGCCAGACAGAAAGCCAGACAAAGACCCAGACAGACAGACAGACAAACAGAGAGCCAGACAGAGACACAGGTAGACACAGGTAGACAGACAGACAGACAGACAGAGACCCAGACCCAGACAGACAGACAGACAGACAGACAGAGAGCCAGACAAAGACCAAGACAGACAAGACAGAGAGACAGACAGACAGACAGACAGATAGACAGGCCAGACAGAGATCCAGACAGAGACCCAGACAGACAGACAGACAAACAGAGAGCCAGACAGAGACACAGGCAGACAGACAGTGACCCCGACAGGCCAGACAAAGAGCCAGACAGAGACCCAGATAGACAGACAGGCCAGACAGACAAACAGACAGACAGGCCAGACAGAGACCCAGAAAGAGACCCAGACAGACAGACAGACATACAGAGAGCCAGACAGAGACCCAGACAGACAGACATACATACAGACAGACAGAGACCCAGACAGACCAGACAGAGAGCCAGACAGAGACCAAGACAGACAGACAGACAGACAGACAGACAGACAGACAGACAGACAGACAGACAGACAGACAGACAGAGACACAGACAGGCCAGAAAGAGAGCCAGACAGAGAGCCAGACAGAGACCCAGACAGACAGACAGACAGATTGACAGGCCACACAGAGAGCCAGATAGAGACCCAGACAGACAGACAGACAAACAGAGAGCTAGACATAGACACAGACAGACAGACAGACAGAGAGCCAGACAGAGACCCAGACAGGCCAGACAGAGAGCCAGACAGAGACCCAGACAGACAGACAGACAGACAGACAGTCAGACAGACAGACAGACAGACAGATAGACCGGCCAGACAGAAAGCCAGACAAACACCCAGACAGACCAGACAAGGAGCCAGACAGAGAACCAGACGGACAGAAAAAACAGACAGACAGACAGACAGACAGACAGACAGACAGACAGACAGAGAGCCAGACAGAGACCCAGACAGACAGACATACAGAGTCACAGGCAGACAGGCCAGACAGACAGAGACCCAGACAGGCCAGACAAGGAGCCAGACAGAGAACCAGACAGACAGACAGACAGACAGACAAACAGAGAGCCAGACAGAGACCCAGACTGACAGACAGACAGACAGACAGACAGACAGACAGACAGACAGACAGAAGAGAGCCAGACAAAGACCAAGACAGACCAGACAGAGAGCCAGACAGGCAGACAGACAGACAGACAGACAGACAGACAGACAGACAGACAGACAGACAGACAGACAGACAGACAGACAGACAGACAGACAGACAGACAGACAGATAGACAGGCCAGACAGAGATCCAGTCAGAGACACAGACAGACAGACAGACAGACAGACAAACAGAGAGCCAGACAGAGACACAGGCAGTCAGACAGACAGACAGAGACCCAGACAGGCCAGACAAAGAGCCAGACAGAGACCCAGACAGACAGACAGGCCAGACAGGCCAGACAGACAAACAGACAGAAGGCCAGACAGAGACCCAGAAAGAGACCCAGACAGACAGACAGACAGACAGAGAGAAAGCCAGACAGAGACCCAGATAGACAGACATACAGACAGACAGAGAGCCTTCCAACACCCAAAGCACCTGCGGTATTCTACTCAGAGACACAGACAGACAGACAGACAAACAGAGAGCCAGACAGAGACACAGGCAGTCAGACAGACAGACAGAGACCCAGACAGGCCAGACAAAGAGCCAGACAGAGACCCAGACAGACAGACAGGCCAGACAGACAAACAGATAGAAGGCCAGACAGAGACCCAGAAAGAGACCCAGACAGACAGACAGACAGACAGAGAGAAAGCCAGACAGAGACCCAGATAGACAGACATACAGACAGACAGAGACCCAGACAGGCCAGACAGAGAGTCAGACAGAGACCAAGACAGACAGACAGACAGACAGACAGACAGACATACAGAGACCCAGACAGGCCAGACAGAGAGCCAGACAGAGAGCCAGACAGAGACCCAGACAGTCAGACAGAGAGACAGGCCAGACAGAGAGCCAGACAGAGACCCTAACAGACAAACATACAAACAGACATACAGAGACACAGACAGGCCAGATAGAGATCCAGACAGAGAGCCAGACAGAGACCCAGACAGACAGACAGACAGACAGATTGACAGGCCAGACAGAGAGCCAGACAGAGACCCAGACAGACAGACAGACAAACAGAGAGCTAGACATAGACACAGACAGACAGACAGACAGAGAGCCAGACAGAGACCCAGACAGGCCAGACAGAGAGCCAGACAGAGACCCAGACAGACAGACAGACAGACAGACAGACAGACAGACAGACAGACAGACAGACAGACAGTCAGACAGACAGACAGATAGACCGGCCAGACAGAAAGCCAGACAAAGACCCAGACAGACCAGACAAGGAGCCAGACAGAGAACCAGACAGACAGACAGACAGACAGACAGAGACCCAGACAGAGTCCCAGACATACAGACAGACAGACAAACAGAAAGCCAGACAGAGTCACAGGCAGACAGGCCAGACAGACAGAGACCCAGACAGGCCAGACAAGGAGCCAGACAGAGAACCAGACAGACAGACAGACAGACAGACAGACAAACAGAAAGCCAGACAGAGACACAGGCAGACAGTCCAGATAGACAGAGACCCAGAGAGGCCAGACAAGGAGCCAGACAGAGAACCAGACAGACAGACAGACAGACAGAGAGCCAGACAGAGACCCAGACAGACAGACAGACAGACAAACAGAAAGCCAGACAGAGACACAGGCAGACAGGCCAGACAGACAGAGACCCAGACAGGCCAGACAAGGAGCCAGACAGAGAACCTGACAGACAGACAGACAGACTGACAGACAGACAGACAGACAGACAGACAGACAGACATACAGACAGACAGAGAGCCAGACAGAGACCAAGACAGACAGACAGACAGACAGTCAGACAGACAGACAGACAGATAGACCGGCCAGACAGAAAGCCAGACAAAGACCCAGACAGACAGACAGACAAACAGAGAGCCAGACAGAGACACAGGTAGACACAGGTAGACAGACAGACAGACAGACAGAGACCCAGACCCAGACAGACAGACAGACAGACAGACAGAGAGCCAGACAAAGACCAAGACAGACAAGACAGAGAGACAGACAGACAGACAGACAGATAGACAGGCCAGACAGAGATCCAGACAGAGACCCAGACAGACAGACAGACAAACAGAGAGCCAGACAGAGACACAGGCAGACAGACAGTGACCCCGACAGGCCAGACAAAGAGCCAGACAGAGACCCAGATAGACAGACAGGCCAGACAGACAAACAGACAGACAGGCCAGACAGAGACCCAGAAAGAGACCCAGACAGACAGACAGACATACAGAGAGCCAGACAGAGACCCAGACAGACAGACATACATACAGACAGACAGAGACCCAGACAGACCAGACAGAGAGCCAGACAGAGACCAAGACAGACAGACAGACAGACAGACAGACAGACAGACAGACAGACAGACAGACAGACAGACAGACAGAGACACAGACAGGCCAGAAAGAGAGCCAGACAGAGAGCCAGACAGAGACCCAGACAGACAGACAGACAGATTGACAGGCCACACAGAGAGCCAGATAGAGACCCAGACAGACAGACAGACAAACAGAGAGCTAGACATAGACACAGACAGACAGACAGACAGAGAGCCAGACAGAGACCCAGACAGGCAAGACAGAGAGCCAGACAGAGACCCAGACAGACAGACAGACAGACAGACAGTCAGACAGACAGACAGACAGACAGATAGACCGGCCAGACAGAAAGCCAGACAAACACCCAGACAGACCAGACAAGGAGCCAGACAGAGAACCAGACGGACAGACAGACAGACAGACAGACAGACAGACAGACAGACAGACAGACAGACAGACAGACAGAGAGCCAGACAGAGACCCAGACAGACAGACATACAGAGTCACAGGCAGACAGGCCAGACAGACAGAGACCCAGACAGGCCAGACAAGGAGCCATACAGAGAACCAGACAGACAGACAGACAGACAGACAAACAGAAAGCAAGACAGAGACACAGGCAGACAGGCCAGATAGACAGAGACCCAGAGAGGCCAGACAAGGCGCAAGACAGAGAACCAGACAGACAGACAGACAGACAGACAGACAGACAGACAGACAGACAGACAGACAGAGAGCCAGACAGAGACCCAGACAGACAGACAGACAGACAGACAGACAAACAGAAAGCCAGACAGAGAGACAGAGACGCAGACGCAGACAGGTCAGACAAAGAGCCAGACAGAGACCCATACAGACAGACAGACAGACAGACAGAAAGACAGACAGACAGACAGACAGACAGAGAGCCAGACAGAGAGCCAGACAGACAGACAGATAGATAGACAGGCCAGACAAAGAGCCAGACAGAGAGCCAGACAGAGACCCAGACAGACAGACAGACAAACAGAGACCCAGACAGAGACACATACAGACAGACATACAGACAGACAGACAGAGACCCAGACAAGCCAGACAGAGAGCCAGACTGAGACCAGACAGACAGAGAGACAGAGAGCCAGACAGAGAGCCAGATAGGCCAGACAGAGAGCCAGACAGAGACCCAGACAGACAGACAGACAGACAGACAGACAGACAGACAGACAGACAGACAGACAGACAGACAGACAGACAGACAGACAGACAGACAGGCCAGACAGAGAGCCAAAAAAAGACCCAGACAGACAGACATACAGACAGAGAGCCAGACAGAGACCAAGACAGACAGACAGACAGACAGACAGACAGATAGACAGACAAACAGAGACCCAAACAAACAACCAGACAGGCCAAAAAGAGAGACATACAGAGAGCCAGACAGGCCAGACAGAGACAGACAGGCCAGACAGAGAGCCAGTCAGAGAACCAGACAGACAGACAGACAGACAGACAGATAGACAGAGACCCAGAAAGAGACCCAGACAGACAGACAGACATACAGAGAGCCAGACAGAGACCCAGACAGACAGACATACAGACAGACAGAGACCCAGACAGGCCAGACAGAGAGCCAGACAGAGACCAAGACAGACAGACAGACAGACATACAGACAGACAGACAGACAGACAGACAGACAGACAGACAGACAGACAGACAGACAGACAGACAGACAGACAGACAGACAGACAGACAGACAGACAGACAGACAGACAGACAGACAGACAGACAGACAGACAGACAGACAGACAGACAGACAGACAGACAGACAAAGACCAAGACAGACGAGACAGAGAGACAGACAGACAGACAGACAGATAGACAGGCCAGACAGAGATCCAGACAGAGACCCAGACAGACAGACAGACAAACAGAGAGCCAGACAGAGACACAGGCAGACAGACAGTGACCCCGACAGGTCAGATAAAGAGCCAGACAGAGACCCAGACAGACAGACAGGCCAGACAGACAAAAAGACAGACAGGCCAGACAGAGACCAAGAAAGAGACCCAGACAGACAGACAGACATACAGAGAGCCAGACAGAGACCCAGACAGACAGACATACAGACAGACAGAGACCCAGACAGGCCAGACAGAGAGACAGACAGAGACCAAGACAGACAGACAGACCAAGACAGACAGAGACCCAGACAGACAGACAGACAAACAGAGAGCTAGACATAGACACAGACAGACAAACAGACAGAGAGCCAGACAGAGACCCAGACAGCCCAGACAGGCCAGACAGAGAGCCAGACATAGACTCAGACAGACAGACAGACAGTCAGACAGACAGACAGATAGACCGGCCAGACAGAAAGCCAGACAAAGACCCAGACAGACCAGACAAGGAGCCAGACAGAGAACCAGACAGACAGACAGACAGACAGACAGACAGAGAGCCAGACAGAGACCCAGACAGACAGACAGACAGACAGACAGACAAACAGAAAGCCAGACAAAGTCACAGGCAGACAGGCCAGACAGACAAAGACCCAGACAGGCCAGACAAGGAGCCAGACAGAGAACCAGACAGACAGACAGACAGACAGACAAACAGAAAGCCAGACAGAGACACAGGCAGACAGGCCAGATAGACAGAGACCCAGAGAGGCCAGACAAGGAGCCAGACAGAGAACCAGACAGACAGACAGACAGTCAGAGAGCCAGACAGAGACCCAGACAGACAGACAGACAGACAGACAAACAGAAAGCCAGACAGAGACACAGGCAGACAGGCCAGACAGACAGAGACCCAGACAGGCCAGACAAGGAGCCAGACAGAGAACCTGACAGACAAACAGAAAGACAGACAGACAGACAGAGAGCCAGACAGAGACCCAGACAGACAGACAGACAGACAGACAGACAGACAGACAGACAGACAGACAGACAAACAGAAAGCCAGACAGAGAGACAGAGACGCAGACGCAGACAGACCAGACAAAGAGCCAGACAGAGACCCATACAGACAGACAGACAGACAGACAGACAGACAGACAGACAGACAGACAGACAGACAGACAGACAGACAGACAGAGAGCCAGACAGAGACCCAGACAGACAGACAGATAGATAGACAGGCCAGACAGAGAGCCAGACAGACAGACAAACAGAAAGCCAGACAGAGAGACAGAGACGCAGAGAGGCCAGACAAGGAGCCAGACAGAGAACCAGACAGACAGACAGACAGACAGAGAGCCAGACAGAGACCCAGACAGACAGACAGACAGACAGACAAACAGAAAGCCAGACAGAGACACAGGCAGACAGGCCAGACAGACAGAGACCCAGACAGGCCAGACAAGGAGCCAGACAGAGAACCTGACAGACAGACAGAAAGACAGACAGACAGATAGAGAGCCAGACAGAGACCCAGACAGACAGACAGACAGACAGACAGACAGACAAACAAAACAGAAAGCCAGACAGAGAGACAGAGACGCAGACGCAGACAGGCCAGACAAAGAGCCAGACAGAGACCCATACAGACAGACAGACAGACAGACAGACAGACAGACAGACAGACAGACAGACAGACAGACAGACAGACAGACAGACAGACAGACAGAGACCCAGACAGAGACCCAGACAGACAGACAGATAGATAGACAGGCCAGACAGAGAGCCAGACAGAGAGCCAGACAGAGACCCAGACAGACAGACAGACAAACAGAGATCCAGACAGAGACACATACAGACAGACATACAGACAGACAGACAGAGACCCAGACAAGCCAGACAGAGAGCCAGACATAGACCAGACAGACAAAGAGACAGAGAGCCAGACAGAGAGCCAGATAGGCCAGACAGAGAGCCAGACAGAGACCCAGACAGACACACAGACAGACAGACAGACAGACAGACAGACAGACAGACAGACAGACAGACAGACAGACAGACAGACAGACAGACAGACAGACAGACAGACAGACAGACAGACAGACAGACAGACAGACAGACAGACAGACAGACAGACAGACAGAGAGCCAGACAAAGACCAAGACAGACGAGAAAGAGAGACAGACAGATAGACAGACAGATAGACAGGCAGATAGACAGGCCAGCCAGAGATCCAGACAGACAGACAGACAAACAGAGAGCCAGACAGAGACACAGGCAGACATACAGTGACCCCGACAGGCCAGATAAAGAGCCAGACAGAGACCCAGACAGACATACAGGCCAGACAGACAAAAAGACAGACAGACAGACAGAGAGCCAGACAGAGACCCAGACAGGCCAGACAGAGAGCCAGACAGAGACCCAGACAGACAGACAGACAGACAGACAGACAGACAGACAGACAGACAGACAGACAGACAGACAGACAGACAGACAGACAGACAGACAGACAGACAGACAGACAGACAGACAGACAGACAGAGACACAGACAGGCCAGAAAGATAGCCAGGCAGAGAGCCAGACAGAGACCCAGACAGACAGACAGACAGATTGACAGGCCACACAGAGAGCCAGACAGAGACCCAGACAGACAGACAGACAAACAGAGAGCTAGACATAGACACAGACAGACAGACAGAGAGCCAGACAGAGAGCCAGACAGGCCAGACAGAGAGCCAGACATAGACTCAGACAGACAGACAGACAGACAGACAGACAGTCAGACAGACAGACAGATAGACCGGCCAGACAGAAAGCCAGACAAAGACCCAGACAGACCAGACAAGGAGCCAGACAGAGAACCAGACAGACAGACAGACAGACAGACAGACAGACAGACAGACAGACAGACAGACAGACAGACAGACATTGAGCCAGACAGAGACCCAGACAGACAGACAGACAGACAGACAAACAGAAAGCCAGACAAAGTCACAGGCAGACAGGCCAGACAGAC
>JAWPHD010014511.1:42500-45000 GCA_037043455.1 Cyrtodaria siliqua
CTGTCTGTCTGTCTGTCTGTCTGTCTGTCTGTCTGTCTGTCTGTCTGTCTGTCTGTCTGTCTGTCTGTCTGTCTGTCTGTCTGTCTGTCTGTATGTATGTCTGTCTGTCTGTCTGTCTTTCTGTCTGTCTGTCTGTCTGTCTGGGTTTCTGTCTGGCCTGTATGTCTGTCTGTTTGGCCTATCTGTATGTCTGTCTGTCTGTCTGTCTGTCTGTCTGTCTGTATTTCTGTCTGTCTGTCTGTCTGTCTGTCTGTCTGTCTGTCTGTCTGTCTGTCTGTCTGTCTGTCTGTATGTCTGTCTGTCTGTCTGTCTGTCTGTCTGTCTGTCTGTCTGTCTGTCTGCCTTTGTCTGGCTCTCCGGCTGACCTGTCTGTCACTCCGGCTGACCTGTCTGGGTCTCTGTCTGGCTCTCTGTTTGTCTGCCTTTCTGTCTGTTTGTCTGTCTGGCTCTCTGTCTGGCTCTCTGTCTGGCATGTCAGGGTCTCTGTCTGGCTCTCTGTCTAGGGTCTCTGTCTGTCTGTATGTCTGTCTGTCTGGCCTGTCTGTCTGTCTGTCTGTCTGGGTTTCTGTTTGGCTCTCTGTCTGGCCTGTTTGTCTGTCTCTGTGTCTGTCTGGCTCTCTGTCTGTCTATCTGTTTGTCTGTCTGTCTGTCTGGGTCTCTGTCTGGCTCTCTATCTGGCCTGTCTGGGTCTCTGTCTGTCTGTCTGTCTGTCTAGGTCTCTGTCTGGCCTGTCTGGGTCTCTGTCTGACTCTCTGTCTGTCTGTCTGTCTTGGTCTTTGTCTGGCTCTCTGTCTGTCTATCTGTCTGCTTTTGTCTCTGTCTGGCTCTCTGTCTGGCCTGTATATCTGTATGTCTGTCTGTCTGTCTGTATATCTGCCTTTGTCTCTGTCTGGCTCTCTGTCTGGCCTGTATATCTTGTGTCTGTCTGTCTGTCTGTCTGTCTGGGTCTCTGTCTGGCTAATTGTCTGGCATTTCTGGGTCTTTGTCTGGGTCTCTGTATGTCTGTCTGTCTGTCTGTCTGTCTGTCTGTCTGTCTGTCTTGGTCTCTGTCTGGCTCTCTGTTTGGCTTGTCTGGGTCTCTGTCTGTCTTTCTGTCTGTCTGTCTGTCTCGGTCTCTGTCTGGCTCTCTATCTGGTTCTCTGTCTGTCTGTCTGTCTGTCTGTCTGTCTGTCTGGTGGCTGGCTCTCTGTCTGGCTCTTTGTCTGGCTCTCTGTCTTGCCTGTCTGGCTCTCTGTCTGGGTCTCTGTCTGTCTAGCTGTCTGTTTGGCCTGTCTGTCTGTCTGGGTCTCTGTCTGGCTCTATGTCTGGCCTGTCTGGGTCTCTGTATGGTCTCTGTCTGTCTGTCTGTCTGGGTCTCTGTCTGGCTCTCTGTCTGGGTCTCTGTCTGTTTGTCTGGTCTGTCTGGTCTGTCAGTCTGTCTGTCTATCTGTCTGTCTGGCTCTCTGTCTGGCTCTCTGTTTGGCCTGTCTGGGTCTCTGTCTGGCTCTCTATCGGTCTCTGTCTATCTGTCTGTATGGCCTGTCTGTCTGTCAGTCTGTCTGTCTGTCTGTCTGTCTGTCTGTGTGGGTCTCTGTGTGGGTCTCTGTCTGGCCTGTCTGGTCTCTGTCTGTGTCTCTGTCTGTCTGTCTGTCTGTCTGTCTGGGTCTCTGTCTGAGACTCTGTCTGGCATGTCCGTATGTCTGTCTGTCTGTCTGTCTGTCTGGGTCTCTGTCTGAGACTCTGTCTGGCATGTCCGTATGTCTGTCTGTCTGTCTGTCTGTCTGTCTGTTTGTCTGTCTGTCTGTCTGTCTGTCTGTCTGTATGGTCTGTCTGTCTGTCTGTCTGTCTGTCTGTCTGTCTGTCTGTCTGTCTGTCTGTCTGTCTGTCTGTCTGTGTGGGTCTCTGTGTGGGTCTCTGTCTGGCCTGTCTGGTCTGTGTCTGTGTCTCTGTCTGTCTGTCTGTCTGTCTGGGTCTCTGTCTGTGTCTCTGTCTGGGTCTCTGTCTGGCATGTCCGTATGTCTGTCTGTCTGTCTGTCTGTCTGTCTGTCTGTCTGTCTGTCTGTCTGTCTGTCTGTCTGTCTGTCTGTCTGTCTGTCTTCTGTCTGTCTGTATGTCTGTCTGTATGGTCTGTCTGTCTGTCTGTCTGTCTGTCTGTCTGTCTGTCTGTCTGTCTGTCTGTCTGTCTGTCTGTCTGTCTGTCTGTCTGTCTGTCTGTCTGTCTGTCTGTCTGTCTGTCTGTCTGTCTGTCTGTCTGTCTGTCTGTCTGTCTGTCTGTCTGTCTGTCTGTCTGTCTGTCACAAAATGTCACGGTAAGTGCGTACTGGTCGTACATAGCTCTTGTAAGTTATCGGTTACACCCAAATCTATTGTTCGAGTTGAAACAATTTCACAATATTCATGATCGATCCATGTAACACGTAAAAGCGTGCACATTTTAAATGGCCGCCAGAGAGGCCGTGTCATAAGTTTAGTTTTGTGCTAATGCATGTAAACGTATAGGTATATTTTCCTTAAACGGCAA
>JAWPHD010014512.1:0-60782 GCA_037043455.1 Cyrtodaria siliqua
CCCACTGCAAACCATCTGCCCAACTGTGACCTTGACCTCTGAGGCACTGACATGATCTTTGCACAAGACACACCTTCTCATTGTGATGAACATTTGTGTGAAGTTTGACACTATTCCCTTCAGTAGTTTAGGACTAATGACTGACATGAAAAGAATGACATTTGACCTCCAACTGTGACCTTGACCTTTGAGGCACTGAACTGATTCTTGCATGCGACACACCTTCTCAATGTGATGAACATAATTATGTGTGAAGTTTGTAGCAACTCCCTTCAGTAGTTTCCAAGTAATGACTGAGACATGAATTTTTAAATGATTTTTTTACCTTTGACCTCTAAGTGACCTTGACCTTTGATATATGTCATGATTCTTACGCATGACACACCTTCTCATTATGATGAACATCTGAGTGAAGTCCGACGACGGATGGACTCACACACGCACACATGAACAGTGCGATTACTATATGCCTCCCTGTGGGTGCATAAAACAAATCATGCAAGGACAACCCTTAGATGAAAAACAAATCATGCAAGGACAGCCCTTAGATGAAAAACAAATCATGCAAGGACAACCCTTAGATGAAAAACAAATCATGCAAGGACAACCCTTAGATGAAAAACAAATCATGCAAGGACAACCCTTAGATGAAAAACAAATCATGCAAGGACAACCCTTAGATTGAAAACAAATCATGCAAGTTAATATAAATGAACAAATTGATACATCAACAGATAGATACATTAACAAATAGATACCTAAACATGTAGTAGTGTTTCCACTAAAGCGGAATGGAAGGGCGGCGCACCATGTCCCTTTTTTTTTCCCGCCCTGCCATTTTTCGGACCCGCCTTTCTGACCTAAAAAGTCGCCCTGCTGTCCTAAAAACGAGTCCTGAAGTCGTTATATAACCGCCCTTTTGCCCTAAAATCATCATGCCAAATCTGTATTGACCTCCTTAGGCAAAAAATCAAGGAGGTGTAAATTGCAAACGTTGTATACATGGAGTGTTTGTATACATGGAGTGTTTGTATACATGGAGTGTTTGTATACGGAGTGTTTGTATACATGGAGTGTTTGTATACATAGAGTGTTTGTATACATGGAGTGTTTGTATACAGAGTGTTTGTATACATGGAGTGTTTGTATACATGGAGTGTATGTATACATGGAGTGTTTGTATACATGGAATGTTTGTATACATGGAGTGTTTGTATACATGGAGTGTTTTGTAAAGATTAGCCTGACCGAGGTGTTAATTAGGCCATCCCCTGTTTGCCGACAACTGGGATGAACTCAATCATGCGTATTAGGTTTGGTCCTGTCAACATTATGTGTACGTTATGAAAATATGTTTATTCATATTTCATTTAAAATCTCAAATAAATTTGCTCTGATCCATTTATTCGCAATTTAAATACGGACATTTTTATAACAACTCATCAACTTATAGTCATATCTGACCATTTTCCTCCGAACTATAACGATTTGACGCGATTAACTATGAAATGGCGCAAGCAATTGTAAAATTATATTGGCGTAAAAAGTTGACGTAAATTTGGATACGCTTTATTTCAGATGCTTTAAAATATTTTACTTTCACTTTTGATTTTCCAGATTTTTTAAAAAAAAATTGAAGATGTTATTCACTTAAAAAGACCCAACAGCTCAGTGTTACATTGTATATTCAATATATTGACAATGAATTGTATGAAAAAGAAAGGAAACAAGAGGTCAATGACCTTGAAGCTCTACTGATTGATTTTGATTTCAGGAAGTAGTCGCTACAGACTTGTTTTTTGAAAATCTATTTTTAACCGTGGCGGCCATCTTGAATTTCCGGCCGACCTGAAATTTTGCTAAGATCAATAAGACATTAAAAGCAACATTCCTGTGAAGTTTCATAAAAATCCGTCAGGTAGTTTCAAAGGAGTAGTCGCTACAAGTTTTCATTATATAACTCTATGTAAACAAAGCAGCCATGTTTAAGGTCAAATCAAAACGATTTTCGACAAGGACCAACATCATGTCATACTTATCATTTTAGAAAAAGTCCCATATCAATATCTCTTATTGTTTTGAAGAAGCAGTCGCTACAAACTTATTTATTTTAAATCTATTTTTAGCTGTGGCGGCCATCTTGAATTTCTGGCCGACCTGAAATTTTTCTAGGATCAACTAGACATCAAGAGCAACATTCCTGTGAAGTTTCATGAACATCCGTCAAGTAGTTTCAGAGGAGTAGTCGCTACAAGTTTTTACTATATTAGTCTATTATGTAACCAAAGATGGCCACTGGCAGCCATGTTTAACGTCGAATCAAAATAATTTTCCACAAGGACCAACATCATGTCCTGCTGATCATTTTAGAAAATGTCCCATATCAATATCACTTATAGTTTTCAAGAAGTAGTCGCTACAAACTTATTTTTTAAAAATCTATTTTTAGCTGTGACGGCCATCTTGAATTTCCGGCCAACCTGAAATTTTGATAGGATCAATTAGACATCAAGAGCAACATTCCTGTAAAGTTTCATGACAATCCGCCAAGTAGTTTCAGAGGAGTAGTCGCTACAAGTTTTTACTATATAACTCTATGTAAACAAAGATGGCCGCTGGCAGCCATGTTTAACGTTGAATCAAAACGATTTTTGACTAGGATCAACATCATGTAATGCTGATCATTTTAGAAAATGTCCCATATCAATATCACTTATAGTTTTCAAGAAGTAGTCGCTACAAACTTATTTTTTAAAAATCTATTTTTAGCTGTGACGGCCATCTTGAATTTCCGGCCGACCTGAAATTTTTCTAGGATCAATTAGACATCAAGAGCAACATTCCTGTAAAGTTTCATGACAATCCGCCAAGTAGTTTCAGAGAAGTAGTCGCTACAAGTTTTTACTATATAACTCTATGTAAACAAAGATGGCCGCTGGCAGCCATGTTTAACGTTGAATCAAAACGATTTTTGACTAGGATCAACATCATGTCATGCTGATCATTTTAGAAAAAGTCCCATATCAATATCACTTATAGTTTTCAAGAAGAAGTCGCTACAAACTTGTATTTTAAAACTCTATTTTTTGGTTTGGCGGCCATCTTGGATTTCACATCAACATGAATTTTTGCTAGGATCAACTAGACTTTATGGGCAACATTTCTGTAAAGTTTCATGAATATCCATCCAGTAGTTTCAGCTGTGAAGTCGCTACAAATAAAAGTTTACGGACAGACGGACGGACGGACGACGGACGCCGCACCACGGCATAAGCTCTGCTGATCTCTGATCAGTAGAGCTAAAAATCTATTTTTAGCTGTGACGGCCATCTTGAATTTCCGGCCGACCTGAAATTTTTCTAGGATCAATAAGACATCAAGAGCAACATTCCTGTAAAGTTTCATGACAATCCGCCAAGTAGTTTCAGAGGAGTAGTCGCTACAAGTTTTTACTATATAACTCTATGTAAACAAAGATGGCCGCTGGCAGCCATATTTAACGTTGAATCAAAACGATTTTTGACAAGGATCAACATCATGTCATGCTGATCATTTTAGAAAAAGTCCCATATCAATATCACTTATAGTTTTCAAGAAGTTGTCGCTACAAATTTGTATTTTAAAACTCTATTTTTAGCTTTGGCGGCCATCTTGGATTTCACATCAACATGAATTTTTGCTAGGATCAACTAGACTTGATGGGCAACATTTCTGTAAAGTTTCATGAATATCCATCCAGTAGTTTCAGAGGAGTTGTCGCTACAAATAAAAGTTTACGGCCAGACGGCCAGACGGACGGACGCCGGACGCCGCACCACGGCATAAGCTCTGCTGATCTCTGATCAGTCGAGCTAAAAAGGAGAGAATCTAAAAAAGCAACCAAAACAATGAAATATAAATGACAGAACTGTATTACCTGCTTTATTATTTATAACAATTTTATATTTTAGTTCCTTTGCAACAATAAAATTGTCATTTTTTGTTTTTCTGTTTCATTTTGAAGTTTTTGCGTGCTGGAAAATGCCCTTTTTACATAGTTTAGCTTTTTCAGGGAGCACCCTGCCCTTTTTAAAACCTGGAGGAAACATTACATATAGATACAGTAACAAATAAATACATTAATAGATCCATAAACAGATAGATACATAAACAGATAGATACATTAACAGATAGATACATTAACAGATATATACATTAACAGATAGATACATTAACAGATAGATACAGATACATTAACAGATAGATACATTAACAGATTGATACATTAACAGATAGATACATTAACAGATAGATACATTAACAGATCGATACATTAACAGATAGATACATTAACAGATAGATACATTAACAGACATTAACAGATAGATACATTAACAGATAGATACATTAACAGATAGATACATTAACAGATAGATACATTAACAGATATATACATTAACAGATAGATACATTAACAGATAGATACATTAACAGATCGATACATTAACAGATAGATACATTAACAGATCGATACATAAACAGATAGATACATTAACAGATAGATACATTAACAGATAGATACATTAACAGATATATACATTAACAGATATATACATTAACAGATAGATACATTAACAGATAGATACATTAACAGATCAATACATTAACATATAGATACATTAACAGATCGATACATTAACAGATAGATACATTAACATATCGATACATTAACAGATCGATACATTAACAGATCGATACATTAACAGATAGATACATTAACAGATAGATACATTAACAGATAGATACATTAACAGATCGATACATTAACAGATATATACATTAACAGATAGATACATTAACAGATCGATACATTAACAGATCGATACATTACCAGATAGATACATTAACAGATCGATACATTAACAGATCGATACATTAACAGATCGATACATTAACAGATCGATACATTAACAGATAGAGACATTAACAGATAGATACATTAACAGATAGATACATTAACAGATAGATACATTAACTGATAGATACATTAACAGATAGATACATTAACAGAATGATACATTAACAGATCGATACATTAACAGATATATACATTAACAGATCGATACATTAACAGATAGATACATTAACAGATAGATACATTAACAGATCGATACATTAACAGATGGATACATTAACAGATGGATACATTAACAGATAGATACATTAACAGATAGATACATTAACAGATAGATACATTAACAGATAGATACATTAACATATAGATACATTAACAGATAGATACATTAAAAGATCGATACATTAACAGATCGATACATTAACAGATCGATACATTAACAGATAGATACATTAACAGATAGATACATTAACAGATAGATACATTAACAGATAGATACATTAACAGATAGATACATTAACAGATAGATACATTAACAGATATATACATTAACAGATGGATACATTAACAGATAGATACATTAACAGATCGATACATTAACAGATAGATACATTAACAGATAGATACATTAACAGATATATACATTAACAGATATATACATTAACAGATAGATACATTAACATATAGATACATTAACAGATCGATACATTAACAGATAGATACATTAACAGATCGATACATTAACAGATAGATACATTAACAGATAGATACATTAACAGATAGATACATTAACAGATAGATACATTAACAGATATATACATTAACAGATATATACATTAACAGATAGATACATTAACATATAGATACATTAACAGATCGATACATTAACAGATCGATACATTAACAGATAGATACATTAACAGATATATACATTAACAGATATATACATTAACAGATAGATACATTAACATATAGATACATTAACATATAGATACATTAACAGATCGATACATTAACAGATATATACATTAACAGATAGATACATTAACATATAGATACATTAACAGATCGATACATTAACAGATCGATACATTAACAGATAGATACATTAACAGATATATACATTAACAGATATATACATTAACAGATATATACATTAACAGATAGATACATTAACATATAGATACATTAACAGATCGATACATTAACAGATAGATACATTAACAGATAGATACATTAACAGATATATACATTAACAGATATATACATTAACAGATAGATACATTAACATATAGATACATTAACAGATCGATACATTAACAGATAGATACATTAACATATAGATACATTAACAGATCGATACATTAACAGATAGATACATTAACAGATAGATACATTAACAGATAGATACATTAACAGATAGATACATTAACAGATAGATACATTAACAGATCGATACATTAACAGATAGATACATTAACAGATAGATACATTAACAGATAGATACATTAACAGATAGATACATTAACATATAGATACATTAACAGATCGATACATTAACAGATAGATACATTAACAGATAGATACATTAACAGATAGATACATTAACAGATAGATACATTAACAGATAGATACATTAACAGATAGATACATTAACAACTATAACTATCACTGAAGCTGATGAATATACCCCCGCTTTTTTATTCGAAGTCAAACAAAGGGCCATAATTCTATAATAAAATCAGGCAATCAACCATTTGTGATGTAGAGTGACATAAGGTCATCAGTTGTTATGTGTATATGAAGTTTGGGAACAACCCATTCAAAACTGTTTGTGAAATGCTAGTAATAAAAATGTGTTACGCGACGGGACAAACGCGACGGGATGCGACAAAAATGTGTTATGTGACAGGACGGGACGCGACGGAATGTTATGGACAGTGTGATTCCTATATAACTTCCACTTCACTTTGTCAGTAATATACAGATAGATACATTAACAAACAGATACATAAATAAATAGACACATTAACAAATAGATACATTAACAAGTAGATACAGTAACAGATAGACACATAAACAAACAGACACAGTAACAATCAGATACATGAACAAATATACACATAAACAAAAAGATACATTAACACATAGATACATTAACACGTAGATACATAACAGATATACACAATAACAGATTATGAGGTACATTACCAGACAGAAACATTAACACATGTATACATTAATAAACAGATACATTAACAGATACATACATTAACAAACAGATACATGAAGAGATACATACATTAACAAATATATACCTTAACAAATAGACACATTAACATATCTATACATTAACAAATAGATATAGTAACAGATACATACATTAAAAATATATACATTAACAGATAAATACACTAACAGATATATACATTAACAGATACATTAACATATACATACATTAATTAACAAATATATATGTTTACAGATACATACATTAACACATATACATTAACACAAACAGATACATTAACAGATACATAAACTAACAGATAGATAATTTAAGATACATAAATTAACAAATATATACATTAACAGATACATACATTAATGAAAAGATACATTAACACATGAATAAATTATCAAATATATACATAAAAAGATAAATACACTAACAGAAGATACATTAACAATAGGTACATTAACAAATAGATACATTAAAAGATAAACACTAACAGAAGATACATTAACAGATACATACACTAACAAATAGGTACATTAACAAATAAATACATTAAAAGATAAACACTAACAGAAGATACATTAACAGATACATACACTAACAAATAGGTACATTAACAAATAAATACATTAAAAGATAAACACTAACAGAAGATACATTAACAGATACATACATTAACAAACAGGTACATTAACAAATAGATACATTAAAAGATAAACACTAACAGAAGATACATTAACAGATACATACATTAACAAACAGGTATATTAACAAATAGATACATTAACAAATGCAGTTAAAGTCCCTCCCTCATTAGCTAGGTAAGAAAACAAGGGAGTAATTTGACAAAGGTGTGTTGGTATAGCAGGTAATAATGCCTGCATGCAGACTTAATGGCTAATCACCCGCATGCAAGTGTTTACAATAATTTACTTTCCTCTTAGTAGCATACAGACTCAGTACATTAACTTCACAGAAGTGGGAAATATGGAGCTTAACAAACTAGTTCCATGGTGATAATATAATAGTACATAATTGAAGAAAAAGTTACAAAGGAATAAACCAGTTGTGAAATTATTTTTTGGACAAGATGAAAAGCGACGATAATTATAATGATAATTCATTTGGCCGGTGAAGCAAAGATGCGAATAAGTATGCGATTGGTTAATTATTAATTCACAAATCTTAAACACCTGGGTGTTTGTTTTAAATATAATTTGCATTAAAACAGCAGAAGAACTTAAACATTCACTTTGTTTTGCCTACATAATAATTCTACAAAAGTGTTGGTGTTTAAGTATACATACAATGTTCCACATCTTCAAATGATGGTTACTAGTCTTATGTATATGTGTCGTTTACGTTTAGGTATACGTCAATGTTGATCTTTCATAGTTTTAAGCATGGAACAAATACATTGTGAGTTGAAGAAATAGTAATGTTGCAATGATTTAGTTCAGAAAAATCAAATCTTTCTTCAATTGAACATACTGTGTGATTTACTTGCCACAAATTGTTAAAAAGAGTAGCTTTCAACAAAAAAAGTCTTTAGGACGCTTAATCCGTCCATAACTATTTTGATCCGCTTTGATCCGTCTTTCACTATTTTGATCTGCTTTGATCCGTCTTTCACTATTTTGATCCGCTTTGATTCATCTTTGACTGTTTTGTTATTCTATTAACACGTTATCTAGTGCGGGCAATATATGGAAGAAAAAAACTAACTTGTTTTTTTAAGACATTTTTTTATCGGGAATAAATTGTATTATTGAATCGAAGCCAACAATGGCACGGACAGAATTGCTAAAGGGTATCCCAGTGGCAGCACGTTTGCGAGGTAATTATGTTGGATATATCAGATTAATAAAACCACTTGTCTAGGACTGTGGGACTGCATTATACACACTAACAGTTCTATTTGTCTGTTGTTTTAGCAGAATTTGTATGTTATTAATGTATTTTAGACAAGAGAGATAACTAATAGGTTAATCCGATTTTTAGAAGTGTCTAGTTCATTGATGAGAAAGCCCGCTCTGAGTGGTCGCTTTTGGAGGAATTCCTGTGTGAGACAAACTGAATGAAGGGTTGGTAGAATGGTGTTTTAGGTCATTTCCAGCACATTTTAGGTAATATACGATGGTATATTTGGTGGTGGAGGCAGACCACCCACTTTTTTCCTGCGTAGAACCAGTACTGTATAGTCCTCCCACCATCTGTAATAATCTGTGCTAATTTTAATGCTTGGTACATACTTTAAGATTGATGTGTATAATCCCTTTAATCTATTTTAGCAGCTGGTCGCTTTTAGTAAATCAATACAAAACATACAGAAAATGCAGAGAAGAAAATATTATACATCACAATAACCACATCTTCTGGAAATTTAAAATATTAAAACTGGAAAAGAACAGAAATAAAGCAGACACCAATGATAGAAATGCTGGCTGTGTTTTATTGTCCTGGATGCCATTTTATTGTCATTTAAAAGCCATAGACAGAAATTTGAACAGCAGCAAATAATATAATGGCAAAACATGTGTGTAGTTACTTTTTCTTTCCATATATATCCATTTTCCAAAGGACAGAAAGAGTAGATAAACTTCAGATAATAACAAAAATAAAATTTCAAATAGTTTCAAGCAGCTGGCAGTCTACCCAATCTCTTTATACTGTAGACATTTGATGGCACATGACACCTGACAGTATATAAACTGATTGCCTTAAGCCAGTAGAAGCCAGTCTTTAAGTTTGTTCAACCCTTAACCCGCTACATATATATAATGGAGTGTTCTTTCTCTGAATTAAGACCATTCCATTTATGTGACAAAGGGGTGTTTTGGGGGAAATGACTGATCAGCAGCTGGACATTGTAAACCCTGATCAGCCTGCGAGTTACTCAAACGCTATTATAGTCTTGCTTAGCGGGTTAAGGGTTAACACAGTTGTTTTTGAACAAAAATGGAAGTCAAGGTTTTTGGTTTCTGAATTAATATTTTAATGTATTGAATTGAATTGGGGTTTTAAGGCGCACCAACACATGAAAAGGTTATATGGCGCCTAACAGGCATGAACATGCCAGGCTGATCTTCCATGTACATCGAGATAAAATATGGAAAATGGGCCTAGAACCTTCTCACCCTGAATTTAATGTAAGCAATTACTTGTTGTATGGGAAATTCCAAAATCTATTTTTATTAGTATAGTGATATGGATTCAGAAATCCTCCAGAGGTGATTCAGGGTATTCCATTGCAGGAAAATGAAGGTACTAGGTATATAATTATTGATAGGTATATAACAAGAGGTCAATGACCTTGAAGCTCTACTGACTGATTTTGATTTCAGGAAGTAGTCGCTACAGACTTGTTTTTCGAAAAATTATTTTTAGCCGTGGCGGCCATCTTGAATTTTCTGCCGACCTGAAATTTTGCTAGGATCAATTAGACACCAAGAACAACATTCCTGTGAAGTTTCATGGAAATCCGTCAAGTAGTTTCAGAGGAGTAGTCGCTACAAGTTTTCATTATATAACTCTATGTAAACAAAGACGGCCGCTGGCAGCCATGTTTAACATCGAATCAAAACGATTTTCGACAAGGACCAACATCATGTCATGTTGATCATTTTAGAAAAAGTCCCATATCAATATCACTTAGAGTTTTCAAGAAGTAGTCTCTACAAACTTGTCTTTTAAAAACCTATTTTTAGATTTGGCAGCCATCTTGGATTTCACATCAACATGAACTTTTGCTAGGATCAACTAGACTCCATGGGCAACATTTCTGTAAAGTTTCATGAAAATCCATTCAGTAGTTTCAGAGGAGTTGTCGCTACAAAAAAAAGTTTACGGACAGACAGATGGACGGACGACGGACGCCGCATCACGGCATAAGCTCTACTGATCTCTGATCAGTCGAGCTAATTAATAAAACGTTATTATAGCTTTATCAATCGGAATAACATCTACAATTACTTAAGATTCAATTAATGTTATCTATAGTTAATTGGAGTGTAAAATTTACCATAAATGTGTGCGATCTGGCAAAGTTTACATTGCAGAAAAGATTTATTGCAATACATGTACATTAGATTGAAAATGTGCAGAATCATACACAAACTGAGTAAAGTCTAACAAATTTATGTTAAATTTGTTAATTAATTTTTGCATGATAGGGTAAAGTTTACACTTTACAAAGTCATAAAATATCTAGGCGGTGCGATTATCAGGCGATATATGAACAATGATCATTCATTGTGATTGAACCAATGAAATGCCATTAAAGGCATGACAAGTTATTTCATCATATTTTACTTTTTATTAACAACATAATTACATTGCATGGCTATATATTACTTTCTATTTTTTCATATGTTGTCATCATACTTTCAGTATAAACACTTAAAATGACCATATTCAAGTGACCTTACAAATACAAAAAAGGTCAAGGTCAAATTTGGATTAAAAACTTGTTTTGGGTCAAATTTAAATTGGCTATGGCTGTTTCAGTTGTCTATGGCTGTTTCATGTCTTCATATTTCTTCACCAAATTATTGCTATACATACGTCATGACAATAGTCATGTGACTGCTCCAATATATAAAGGTCAAGTTCACAGAAAATCTCATACTATAGTAATTTTTTGGTCATGAAAACATTCCCTGGACCTTTTTTGTTTCTTAATAACATGACATAATTATACACATCATGACACATCATGACAATAGTTACATCCCATACCAATATATAAAGGTCAAGGTCATGGTCATAGTTTCAATCGAAACCATGTTTTATCTTACCATTACTTATAACCTGACAGTGTTAATTTCTTCACCAAACTTTGTATATCTACACTTACTGACAATTAATAGTCATGTGACATACATATTGGACCAAGTCAGCAACCATCTAGTTGCATATATAATACAACAGATCAGTCTGAACATTGCCAGTGGCATCATTTGTGGAACGTAACTGGAATAACGATTACTATTTTGCCAAAAATCATTTTGAAGTCAAAATACATCTGACGCCAAACCTAATGCTTTTCTTCTGGGAGGTCAAAGGTTAAGAAACTGTTTCTAGATAAAGATTAGGTTTATGGATGTAAGTCATTTGGATCGAGTATACTGATGAGCAAACATTCCAGCTCCACAATCAACTCCCATAAGGCATAAAATGTTCAAAATTTATGTTCAGTAAACGTAGAGGAAGTTAAAAAAGTAGACTGTCAGATAATTAACTATTAGAGCTTGAAAAAAAGCATGTAAGTTTCTTTATACAGTATGTCATAAGTTGATTTTGGATCATGTTTTACGTAATTTTTAGCACATATTAGGCCATATATGATTTTTTGTGGTAGAGGCAGACCACCCCATTTGTCCTGTGTAGAACCAGTACTATATACCTCCCGCCATCCGTAAGAACCGACAATTTAGCACTTGACAAGTAGAACTTCGAGCTTCCAGTAGGATTGTTCCCATAACCATGAACAGCGAGTTTACATCCTAAACCTGCATTTAAGCTAATAAAATACACAAACATTGTGTACCATTTGTAAACAAACTTTTACACGTGAGACACATGTACACACTGTTGGCAGGCAGAAACAATTGGCAAGTTTCTGCAAGACAAAGGCATGATACAAGTGACATAACCATAAATCGTATGGGATAAGTTTATGTAATCCTGTGTAACACAAGTTATATAATGTCAGCAATGTGTAAGATGGGATTCAGCACATGCTAATAGTTGCTGTTGAAGGCAACATGACAGTCATACTGAAGCGCAAAAGAAACGTAACTTGGGAATTTCCGCTACATATTTTCTTTACTGACTACTTAATTCCATATAATATTCCAAAGATGTTTTTTAAAAAAAAAAGAAAAAAAGTTGCAGTTAATTAGAGAAAGGACACAACTGTGATGTTGTAAACGTTTTAATCACACTACACCTTGTAATAAGAAATTCATAAATGTTGAAGTTCCTCTTTGAAAAACTGAGCCAGTTCAGTACTGTACTTAACTTAAAGAGCTTGCAAAATTTTGCATCCTAAGTTCGATTAAAGGCAGCATATTGTCAGCATATTGTGCATACAATATATAGCGGAAATTCCCGTTTTGCGTTTCTTCTGCGTTTAAGGAAATACTTTAACAATATG
This sequence comes from Cyrtodaria siliqua, assembly GCA_037043455.1. Classification (NCBI taxonomy): domain Eukaryota; kingdom Metazoa; phylum Mollusca; class Bivalvia; order Adapedonta; family Hiatellidae; genus Cyrtodaria; species Cyrtodaria siliqua. The sequence continues at coordinate 13,291 of JAWPHD010014512.1, forward strand.
CAGTGCTCCAGATAAGCTTTTAGCACAATGCATGTTGTATGCATAAAAAAACAACATTATATACATATTTACAAATGCATACTCTAAAAACATTTATGTAAAATGTTTACTCTTCAGTCGCTCGTTACATAAAAATATTTCCTCTTTTTCGTGGGAATTTGTTTCTCAATATTTATCAGCAATTTCTTAATGCGTTTTTGAGTGCATTCATTTTAGTTTTAATGCGATTTTAATGAAATAATATAATGCATTATTATGCAGATATGCTTCTTATCTGAAGCAATGAATATGTATCGTGCACAACAGGGCAATCATGGTACAAAACATTTAATTTCCACTATGCTCTTCCCTGTGAAATATGATGTTCAGCCTTCCTCAATGGAACACTTTTGAGTGGAACACTTTGAGAATTCAATGTCAGGTGCCAGATCACAATTGCAAATATAGACTAATTAAGTTCATCACAAAAAGAGAAAAAGCGTTTAATTTAAAGAAGAATTTTGAGTCCATACTTCCCTCTCATCATAGAACTATCAGGTTAAATGGCAATAATAGCCATGATTTGTAGAACAGATTTTACAGGTACAGGTGATCGAGTTTTTTGTTGATTTTTACTTCATATAATGCTGTTTTACCTGTTAAACGGAGGCGCCAATGCATTTTTTAACTATTTTATGGAGGTACAAATCAATATTTTGAGATAGAGGGAGGTGCTAAAAAATGTTTTTACAATTTTATGGAGGTGCAAATAAATGTTTTGAGGGAGGAGAGTAGAGTCTGTTTCCTTATTATAGATCCATACCTGTAAATACATATTACGTGACAGGAAAGTAAAGAATTTAGCCACAACATACAATGAATACAGGATGCATTGTCCGTCTGCTGATGCTGTCAGTAACTAATGGACACCGAAGCAGAAAGCAAAAGCATCATTTCTGAGATGCACAGTTAATTATATGGTGGGTGTATGTGTGATTTCTCTGATTATAAACTTCATTTACTTAAAGAAAACATTCAGTAAAACACGGATTTTATGAAATATTAAGATGTAATGAATGGTATGTATTCTTTATAAGAAATGTGTAAACCGCAGATTGTCATAATTAACCAATTTCATAATTATGGAGTGACCGTCAAACTATATATATATAAATATAAAAGAAACTTAAATTTGCCAAATAACGAAAAAATTGCACTATAAAACCATTTATCAAAACTCTATCCAGCTATTTAGGTCATAAAATAATGTATATGTGCCAATTAAAGTTTAGATTTATTCACAGGTTCTTAAAATACCCGTGACACTGAATATGCATAAAATGAATTATGAGTTAATTTGACGCTTCAGATTTTGGGTTTAGTCTGGCTGGTTAAAGCCGTTTAACTTGTGTCTATAGAGTTAAAAGGATTCGCAAAATATGTAAGTTAGTTATATAATATATATATACCTCGTGGTCAGTAGGTTAAGAAAGGGGGTACATTTGTTGTAAAATGTTCCTGTTGATGGGGTCAATAGGGACTTTGGTTTCGAGTTGATCCCTAAATTTGCAAGGCCCTTTCCTCAATTGTTGCACAGTGGTATCAACCTCCGTCAGGCAAAAAAGGCACACTGTGCCTAACCCTCGAGTATAGATTAGTCAGTGTGCATGGAGACAACCCTTGTGCTCCAGAAAATACCGAATGTCTGATTTAATTACATCATTGCTCTGTGGTTCTCATAAGTGTAAACTATTTCTCTTACTGTTGTGAAACATTCTACATGTATTATTCTTGGCGATAATTAACTCCAGAATAATAATCAATTGTATGTAATAATGCGTGTAATCTCACATAGAGATAAATACTGCATTGTGTTGTAAGAAAGCACACTTCCTTCCAAAATATAGAAAATGAAAGGTTTATTAACACTAAATTACCATGTGACAAGCTTTGATGATTTCCAGAAATGCTTTCTTCATGTTTGCAGTGTCATAGGTATTCGAAGCAGTTGAATAATGAATTGTGGAAGGTTGGGCCCTGTTTTATTAAACATCTTCACTTTTTTCATCTAAGCATTCAATTGATGCAGACAATTACGTGTGCACGTAGTGCAGAAATGTGTAATTAATAATGAAGCATTTAAGAAATTGATTTACGATCAAAACAAACAGTTGTAAAGTTGTTTCATAAAAGGGGTCCTTGGTGTTGCAACAAGTGTCGTCTATAGAGCTGGTAACCAATTAGTGTCATGAAAACAAATTGTAAAGGCTGTTTACCAAGTGCTGTCTTGAAAACAAATTGTAAAGGCTGATAACCAAATGTTGTCATGGAAACAAATTTTAAAGGCTTGTTACCAATTATTGTCATGAAAACAATTGTAAAGGCTGGTTATCAAGTATTGTCATGAAAACAAAATTGTACAGACTATTTAAAAAGTATTTTTGTTTTAAATAATAAGTTCAATTTAAACTAGACTTTGATCAGAACCTGATCAAACATGGGCTTTCCATAACATGTAAAATCATACTCAATGACGTCATGACGTCACAATGGTTAGTGATGATAAAGACATTGATCTTGATTGATTTACTGTAAAACTGACGGAGAAAAGTTAGAAAGGGAACGCCCTCTCTAATAGCAACACCATCTCACACCGACAAAGTAACCCGAAATCCCCCCCCCCCCCCCCCCCCCCTACCTCCTCCATCCGCAGCACTGACATACAAGAAAAAAAAAAAGAAAAAAAAAAGAAGATATTTACGAGAAATCGTTATTAAATAGGAAAAAACATGCAAGTTTTACTGCGCAGCTTTTGTCAATTCAGTGGGAAAAGCTGCGCACGGAGTTAAAAAAAAAAGAAAAAAAAAAGAAGAAAAATCTTCCTTTGACACTGTGTTTGTTGGTGACGTCAGGCAAACAACTGTGTCACATACCACAACACGTGATCAACCTAAACATCCTTACCATCCGCAGTATGATGTTGCCCAACAGCGATAAACCCAAAAAAGTAAACCATCCGAAGTATGATCTTGCGCAACATGTGATAACGAGAAACGGTTATAACAAGAATTTCCATTTTTACATAGTTATATAGGAAAAAAGGTAAAGTCAATCTGCATGACCTGATGACGTCACAATGATCAGTGACGTTAAAGAAAATTACCGTGATTGATTTACAGGCAAAACTGGTCGAAACATACAATCTGCACAAAAATTACGTTTTATGACTTAAGACGTCACTAGCCGATGTCACTTTTAATGACGTGATGACGTCATTTTATCTTCTTGCACAACTAGACCCTGAACTTCACAATCTGTGAAAGTTTCATTCAAATCCTACCATAAATGTTTGAGATCTAGCGCTAACAAAAATGTTATCATGACATCACTGGCGGCCACCTTGGATGACGTCATCACCCCAAAAGCTTCGGGGCACTATTCCAGCCTGAGCTATACTGATGTGTAAAATTTTGACACGATGCGACCAATATTTCTATGAAAAGTGGAGCTAAGAAGAAGAAGAAGAAGAAAAAGAATCATAAGAATAAGAATAAACAGAACGAAAACAAAAGGTCTTTCCACTGAAAGGTGGAAAGCCCTAATAAAACTAGAATTATCACTGAAAGTGATTAATACCCCCACAATACCGCCTTGTCACATAAACATGGCAACCACAAGAAAACAATGGTAGGGCCACAAGTTATTACAACATTAGAAATCAGCCCTCCCGCTACAAAATATTCATACAATTTAGACAATGGCAAAAAATTTATTTAAACTACAAAGTATGAAATAAACAGGAAAAAAAATTATGAGAGAGAGAGAGAGAGAGAGAGAGAGAGGGGGAGAGGAGAGGAGGGAGAGAGAGAGTTTTCAATATGGTTAGTGATCAGGGAAGAAGACTAACAAAAATTTGCGTGTTACACCGTTCAAGTCAAAGATGTATAAGTGTAATAAAAAGAGACATGGTCATGAAGAGGATGCATTATAAATTTAAATTTAATACAAACCCAAATTAGCAGGTTCCTCAGAGTTGACTGTAGCATTTTCAGGGCCTCCTCTGGCCAATTTTTTTCATGCGCCACCACTTGCGCCAAATGAAAAAAGTTGGAGCCAAATTGGAAAAATTGGAGAAATTGGAGCCATTTGGCTCTAATGGCACAAGCCATATTTCTTCTAGAATTTTATGTATGAATGTATTTTAAATGTGAAAATAAGACATTTGGTTTATATCTCATAATCTGGTACACTAAGGAATAAAATGAATAAAACCAAACAATATTAATAAAAAATATTTATATATGTTTTCGAACCCCCAATATCTGGAAAGTTTCTACATCGCATGTTTGCTTAAATCAACTAGCTGAACCTAATGATTATTTGGCGGGACAGCTACTTAAAACAATAAACTGGAAACATGTAAATGAGACAACAGTTTTTGCCATTTTATAGGTTTATAGGAATATCTCCTGTAGAAAACCCGTCAACAAACATCAATACGTAGATTTTTATAACATTTGAAGGCTGTATACAAAGCTTTAATATCGCCTAGGAATTATACGTAGATAACGTTTTAAGATTTATACAATTTTTTTCTGACAGACTTGCCATTGTGATGATTATGTCAAGCTTCTCATTGAGCATCCTCCAATCCCCTCCCTGAACCCCAGACAAAAAATATATAATTGACTATTTTTATAGTAATTTATTTTATCACATAACATAACGGGATGGGAGTGTAATAAATATTATAATACACTAGGTAATAAATATGCAAATGATAGTCAAACCATTGCTGGGTCTTTTCCATGCATTGCATTCAGCTTCAGGTGTGCTATCCAAAATACCTTGCCGATTTCCATACCTGATTTCTGAAAATGACGAGGTAGTTCCATTGCTTGATGTGGTATGGAGCAACATACCCTGAGACGGCTACATTAATAAATAAGTTATGACGCATTTTTGGAGTTAGATAAAATCGTTACATAAAACTGACATGATGCTTGGCACAGCATCACAAAATATAATTGTATCCAACTAGTTCAATAAATTCAATATTTAACAGGCACTCATGTCAGATCCTCCAAACATTTTTTATTAACAGGCCTTCAGTAATCAAGGACAGTGTATATAACCCACCTACCCACGAGACAATTTCAGCTCCTGATTCTCGATCTCAAAAACTGTAGAGTTTATTAAGGACCTGTTTCATGCTTGTTTGCTGGTAATAATTTCCTTGATCCTCTTTTGAACAAGATTTATGTCTGCTGTCCCAAAATTCCTTAAAGGAAGACACAACAAATTTGAATTTTACTAACCCTTAACCCCCTACATATATATAATGGATTGTTCTTTCTTTGAATTAGGACCATTGTGACAAAGGGGTGTTTTGGGGGGAAATGACAGATCAGCAGCCAGACATTGTAAACCCTGATCAGCCTGTGAGTTACTCGCAGGCTGATCTGGGTTTACAATGGACGCAAAGGCTACTATAGTCATGCTTAGCGGGTTAAAGGTTAAACTCCCGGTATCCTGTTAATTTTTCTAAATAACTTACATACTTGCGTTACTCATTAATTATTACTGGAATAGTTCAAAGCAAATTGTTTTGGCATACACCTAATTGTTGATTATATTGCACCAAATATATATACTGAACCGAAAAAGAAACGCAACTCGGGAATTTCTGCTATATATTGTATGTAGTGCACACTTAATTAATTCCACATAATATTGCAAAGAAATCCCATGATGACGCAGTTAGAGAAAGGACACAACTGTGATATTGTAGACATTTTAATCCCAGTACACTTTGCAACAAGAAATTCTCAAATATTGAAATTCCTCTCAGAAAAATTGAGCCAGTTCAGTACTGTATTTATCGTAAAGAGTTTCGCAAAATGTTCCATCCTAAGTTTGCTCACGTGCTTGTGTCAAACGCGTACTCTGTCAATAATGAAACTTTGAAGGTCACTACTACATGCTGTGTTATGTGTTGTTTTAGTCTTCTTTTTTTTTCGGAAAGGAAAAGTCTTACGTAGCCATGTACTATTCGATTAATAGCAGCATATTGTACATACAATATATAGCGGAAATTACCGAGTATCTTTTCTTTTTGGTTTCAGTATATTTAAACCTAGATCATGTAAAACAACGAAGACCATTTGAATACTGCAACACTTATTATCTTTTAAGTTTTTTAATTATATGAAAGGAAGTTTTAAGCCAAATGATACTAGGTGATGGTTCTGATGATTGATAACAACTTCGAGATTACCGGCTGTCCGTTTAAAGTTATTAATTTCATACATTTAGTAGCTTTTAGGACAGTACTTTTTTGTTTTTCCCCCAATTTCAAGCATGTTTACGCTTAAAGCTACTTGCCCAAAAAACTGAAGACAAACCACCCATGGCAGACAAACCACCCATGGCAGCCAAACCACCCATGGCAGACAAACCACCCATGACAGACAAACCACTGATGGCATAAATTAAAGCCCCATAATGTTTTATTCCTGCTATTGAGAAATATACTGAAAGGAAAAAGAAACACATAATCAAACAAGAGGCCCAAGAGGGCCTGTGGATGTTCTACTGGCTAACATGGCTCTTATAACATCAAGGAAGCGAGTGACTGCCATTTACGTTTTTTTGAAAGTTTCGGGCAAAAAAACAGCTTTTTGACTAAATCAAGGGCCATAACTAAAGAATCTGGTAAAGTTTGGTAAAGATCAGATGAAAAACGAAGGCCCTTCCGTATTAACGAGGCAAAATATAGCATTTTTAACTAAATCAAGAGCCATAACTCCTCTGTTACTGGTCCGACTGTTCCAACATAGAGCTAAAAAAATCCAAAAAAAAAAAAAAAAAAAAATCAAATTCAAATTGAAAACAAATCCAAAAAAATATCAAATTAAAAAAAAAAATCCAAAAAAAAAAGAAATAAATAAATAAAAAAAAAAAAAGAAAAAATAAAAAAAGAAAAGAGATTCATCAAATCTGGTAAAGTTTGGCAAAGATCAGATGCAAAATGAAGGCTCTATTATATGACGAGGCAAATTATAGCATTTTAACAAAATCAAGGGCCATAACTCCGCTGTTACAGGCACATATGAATGGTTTTTGAACTTGTCCGAGCTTTCATTGATATTAACAATCTGATAAAGTTTGGTAAAGATCGGATGAACAATGAACCCCCTATCGTCTTAACGAGGCAAAATATAGCATTTTTAACTAATCAAGGGCCACAACTCCGCTGTTACTGGTCCGATATGGCTGGTTTTTGAACTTGTTCTAGCTTTCAACGACATTAGCAATCTGATAAAGTTTTTTTAAAGATCGGCTGAAAAAGGAAGCCCCTATTGTCTTAACGAGGCAAAATATAGCATTTTTAACTAAATCAAGGGCCATAACTCCACTGTTACTAGTCCGATATGGCTGGTTTTCGAACTTGTCCAAGCTTTCATTGATATTAACAATGTGGTAAAGTTTGGTAAAGATAGGATGAAAAATGAAGGCCCTATCATCTTAACGAGGAAAAATATAGCAATATAGCATTTTTAACTAATTCAAGGGCCATAACTCCGCTGTTACTAATCCGATCTGGCTGGCTTTCGAACTTGTCCGAGCTTTCATTTATATTAACAACCTGTTAAAGTTTGGTAAAGATCGGATGGAAAATGAAGGCCCTATCGTCTTAACAAGACAAAAGTTAACGACGGACGGACGGACGACGGACAACTCGCCATCCCATAAGCTCTGTGGGCTCTTGGCCAGTAAAGCTAAAAATTGCTTATACTACACTATTATAACACCTAATTCCACGTAATATTCCAGATACTAGTGTATCGCAACGTGTTTTGTACAAAAAGGGTTACAACTAATTACAGGAAGGACAACTCTGTCATGTAGTAGACCTTTTAATCAAAGTAGGGAAGTTTCACTTGAAAAAGTCAAGCCATTTCAGTATTGAGTTTAATGTTAAAGGGACACATGGCAATCTTGAGTTTTATTCAGATATTAAAATTTTCTCCTCAATTTACTTATCCCGCATCATTTTGCATATAATTAAATAAAAAATTGAGATATTCAATTTTCTTCATTATTTTCCCAAGTTTTTAAATATATTATTGGTGCAATATTATAAAATGTTAGTAATATGTAAAAATAATTTGCCTTAAACTGTTCTAATAATTAATATTAATAACTGAACAAATGCAAGTTAAGAGAAAAACCAACGGGACGCCGTGAGTTTTTAAAAAATCAAGATTGCCGTGTGTCCCTTTATGAGGTTGCAATGTTTAAAGCCTAAGTTCGGTGCTGTTTAAAGAGACAATGTCCGTAACTTTAGCTTATAAAACACAAAATAATTACATTGACAAACATTAAACGCCTACCATTATTGAACATTTACTAAAGACATAATCCAACAGCGGTACAAAAAAAAGAAGTTCCTCTTCGCGAGTTTGAGCTTGCAGCCCAAACTAAAATTACATACGCGGGAAATAATAGTGAGCGTGCAATAGTTGAAGGCACTACCGACTGAGCTAAGCGGGGCAGTTATATTATGCAATACATACTATCTAGAAAACCTAAGCGCTAATGGCTGTCACATGATCAGCAGAAACTGTAAATACTGTGGGACCCATATTATTTACAAACAAGAAATAAAACTTTCGTTTTTTCAAACTCACGAATATATTACTACAGACTTATCACGGTCTATGCTCATGTTTTCATGTATACATTTCACTGAATAAAAATCAGACAGTTATTTTGTTATGCTCAATATCTGCTTACTGACGGGCAGTGTCCCTTTAAACCTTCTTTCCGAAAAAACAGGCCTGAGAATGTCGCCCCGTACCATTCAATTAGCAGTATCATATTAAACATACAATATATAACAGAAATACCCATTATGCGTTTCTTTTTATTTTCAGTATATAAACTGTTTAACACTTTTAAATCATTAATTCGAAATAGATTCATAAAACTGTCAAAAATTGCCTATTTTAATACTATTAACAAAATGAAAAGTGACTAGCACATTTCCCATTTGTCAATAATTGATAATAGGACCAGTTAAAGCAGTAAATATGTACTGAACCAAACAGCTAACACACCAGTAGACAATACCTTTAATGTATGCTGAACTTAATATATGCCGACTGGTACTGTTGGAGACAGGTGATTTAAAAGATTTTTATAAATTTACAGTCGTTACTGACATGATATTTGTCTCGTTCAGAATGAAATTTGTTTTGATTTATTGATTGTTATTATTGAGACAATAAAGGTGTTGCCTACTGGTGCATTAGCTGTATTGTCTACCGATGCGTTAGCTGTATTGCCTACTGGTGCATTAGCTGTATTGTCTACCGGTGCGTTAGCTGTATTGCCTACTGGTGCATTAGCTGTATTGTCTACCGGTGCGTTAGCTGTATTGCCTACTGGTGCATTAGCTGTATTGTCTACCGGTGCATTAGCTGTATTGTCTACTGGTGCATTAGCTGTATTGTCTACCGGTGCGTTAGCTGTATTGTCTACTGGTGCATTAGCTGTATTGTCTACCGGTGCGTTAGCTGTATTTTCTACTGGTGCATTAGCTGTATTGTCTACCGGTGCATTAGCTGTATTGTCTACTGGTGCATTAGCTGTATTGTCTACCGGTGCGTTAGCTGTATTGTCTACTGGTGCATTAGCTGTATTGTCTACCGGTGCGTTAGCTGTATTTTCTACTGGTGCATTAGCTGTATTGTCTACCGGTGCGTTAGCTGTATTGTCTACCGGTGCATTAGCTGTATTGTCTACCAGTGTGTTAGCTGTATTGTCTACTGGTGCGTTAGCTGTATTGTCTTTTGGTGCGTTAGCTGTATTGTCTACTCAGGTGTGTTAGCTGTATTGTCTACTGGTGCGTTAGCTGTATTGTCTACCGGTGGGTTAGCTGTATTGTCTACTGGTGCATTAGGTGTATTGTCTACTGGTGCATTGGCTGTATTGTCTACCAGTGCATTAGCTGTATTGTCTACTGGTGCATTAGCTGTATTGTCTACCGGTGCATTAGCTGTATTGTCTACTGGCGCGTTAGGTGTATTGTCTACCGGGGCGTTAGCTGTATTGTCTACTGGCGCATTAGCTGTAAAGTCTACCGGTGTGTTATCTGTATTGTCTACCGGTGCGTTAGCTGTATTGTCTACCGGTGCGTTAGCTGAATTGTCTACTGGTGTGTTAGCTGTATTGTCTACCAGTGCATAAGCTGTATTGTCTACCGGTGCGTTAGCTGTATTGTCTACTGGTGTGTTAGCTGTATTGTCTACTGGTGCATTAGCTGTATTGTATAATGGTGCGTTAGCTGTATTGTCTACTGGTGCATTAGCTGTATTGTCTACTGGTGTATTAGCTGTATTGTCTACTGGTGCATTAGCTGTATCGTCAACTGGTGTGTTAGCTGTGTTGTCTACTGGTGCATTAGCTGTATTGTCTACTGGTGCATTAGCTGTATCGTCAACTGGTGTGTTAGCTGTATCGTCTACTGGTGTGTTAGCTGTATTGTCTACTGGTGTGTTAGCTGTATCGTCTACTGGTGTATTAGCTGTATTGTCTACTGGTGTGTTAGCTTTTTGGTTCAGTATATATAAATTGTACATATCCAGCTGAATTTTTTCTCAAAGCAGACAAAGTTATTCTCTTGGGTGGAATAAGAATGGTATTTCACGGCATTGAAATAATCCATGCATAAAAACTTCTGCCAGAAATTACTGCAGCTGACTCCTGGGATAGATTATATCAGACACTAAAATTTGACAAATTATCGACAAGCAATGATGTAGCCACAAACAATAACAAATTAAAGTAAATCTCATTTTGTTCAATTCAATTTTTGACTTGTCGAGTGAGAAAGTGTCAATTTTTACGGATGGCGGTATACAGTACTGGTTCTACCCAGCAAAAATGGGGTGGTCTGCCTCTGCCACAAACAAATCGATCGTTATACACGGTCTAACATAATTATGTGCTAAAAACGACGTAAAACACCATTTATTGGTTTAAGGGACACACAGCAATCTTCAGTGTTTTAAAACTTGTGATATCCCGTTTGCTCGTCTACATAACTTGTGATATCCTGTCAGCTTGTCTTCATAATGTGTGATATCCCGTCTGCTTGTCTACATAACGTGTGATATCCCGTCTGCTTGTCTACATAACGTGTGATATCCTGTGAGCTTGTCTACATAACTTGTGATATCCCATCAGCTTGTCTACATAACTTGTGATATCCCGTCAGCTTATATGTCTACATAACTTGTGATATCCTGTCAGCTTGTCTATATAACGTGTGATATCCTGTCAGCTTGTCTATATAACATGTGATATCCCGTCTGCTTGTCTACATAACTTGTGATATCCTGTCAGCTTGTCTACATAACGTGTAATATCCTGTCAGCTTGTCTACATAACGTGTGATATCCCGTCTGCTTGTCTACAGAACTTGTGATATCCTGTGAGCTTGTCTACATAACTTGTGATATCCCGTCTGCTTGTCTACATAACTTGTGATATCCCATTAGCTTGTCTACATAACTTGTGATATCCTGTGAGCTTGTCTACATAACTTGTGATATCGTGTCAGCTTGTCTACATAACTTATGATATCCTGTTAGCTTGTCTACATAACTTGCATCTTTGCAAATCATTACTGATAATTACTGAATATTTCAAAATTAACTGTTAATCATATATTTGCACCAATAATATAACAGGTGGTGAAAAAATTGTTCTTCAACCAGGACTCGAACCCAGGGTCTCTGGTTTACCATCCTAGCGCTCTAACCATGCACTGAGCTATCGAGGACATACGGGCACTCTAACCACTGAACTATCGAGGACATACGGTTAGGAATCAACATTTCACCATTTATCTGTAACCATGCAGTTACATACACCCCCACCAGACTGTAATTCGTCCCTAAATTTTTATATATACTGGAGAACCACTGCTGGTGTTTCTCTGGATACTCCCATATGAGCCCCAAATGTAACAGGTGGTAAAAAAATTGTTCCTCAACCGGGACTTGAACCCAGGGTCTCTGGTTTACTGTACATGCACTCTAACCACTGAGTTATCGAGGACATACAGTTAGGAATCGATTTTTAACCATATACCTGTACCCCGTTACAATATTCAAAGCAATAGTAGAATAATGAAGACAACTAAATATAACTCCATATTATTACTTATTATTTAACCCTTGACCCGCTACATATATATTATGGACTGTTCTTTCTTTGAATTAAGACCATTCTATTTATTTGACAAAGGGGAGCTTTGGGGCAAATGGCAGCAGCCGAACATTGTAAACCCTGATCAGCCTGTGAGTTACTAGCAGGCTGATCTGGGTTTACAATGGACGGTAACTCGCAGGCTGATCAGGGTTTACAAAAGTGAAACTAATACTGGATTAATAAATCAAGATGCTATTTTAGCACTTGATCAATAGATCAATATTGCTGTGTGTCCCTTTAACTTCCAGATTAAAGGATTGTTACCAAAGACTAGGGCCGGGATAAGTACTGAAGTACCTGGGTATCGGACAGAGCCAGTCATGTAACCGGATAGAGCCAGTCATGTAACCGGATAGAGCCAGTCATGTAACCGGATAGAGCCAGTCATGTAACCGGATAGAGCCAGTCATGTAACCGGATAGAGCCAGTCATGTAACCGGATAGAGCCAGTCATGTAACCGGATATAAAATGGTAAAGGGACACATGGCAATCTGGATTTGTTTAACACTCACGGCAGGCATTCCGTTAGTTTTTCTACATAACTTGCATTTTTTGCAATCATTAATATTAATTATTAGAATAGTTCTGCGCAAATTGTGTTTGCATATTACTAACTGTTAATAGTATTGCACCAATAATGGCATATTGTAGAATAACGAAGAAAACAATTCAAATTTCATTTAACCATATGCAAGCAGTTTTAAAGTCAAAATGATACTGAATATAAATAGATGCTAATTCTAATGTTCGCCAGTCCACACTTTATTGCACCCAGCTATACCGGAATTCGCTGCTGGCATATGGGCGGAGGGGCTTAAAACTTAGAAGAACGCACTTTAATGGTCAATAAAAACTTCAAGATTGCCATGTGTCACTTTACCCTAGCTGTTACAAAGTGTACAATTATCAATGAGTAAGGACGTTTTTTGCAATGAAAGAAGTAGGAAAAGAACTAGGAATGTGTAGTATTTTTATTTAGTTTTTAAATGCCAGTTTGAAAAGCGGGACGTATTATGGTATGGGGTTGTCCTTCAGTCCATCCGTAAACGATTACACACTCTGCAGTATAACTTCGAAACCAAAACACCCACAGTCACTGGAATAATTTGTCGACGAATAATATGTCATCATCGACGATCATGTCGATGCATTTACTGACAATTTCATGATTATAATCAATTAATCGGAAACAGGTACATTGCCCTAAAGTGAGAGGAGGAGTTCTATTGCTTTTTGGGGTCACTAGGTCAAGTGTAAAGGTCATCATGACATCATATAGACATACATTTTTTCAAGCAATAACTCTAGTAGCATAACACTGACACTCATGAAACTTTACAAACATTGCCTTGGATGAGAGGACGAACACTATTGCTTTTGGTGTTAGTAGGTCAAATGTCAAAGTAACCATTTCCCCATATGGACATACATATTCCACACGATAACTCGGGAAGTATAAAACCCATTAAATTTCATAGATACATTGGCCTTGGTGATAGGAGGAAGCCCGCTATTACTTCTGGAGTCAGCAGGCCATCAATGTCACACTGACCTGACAATGACCCAATCCTGAGAAGCACTTACCCCCCCCCCCCCCCCCCCCCCCCCCCCAGCTATAACTTGTAACAATTTAGACCTACAATCTTGAACTTTAAAGAAATAGTACCCATATGTTATCATATTAATATTGGGGTTAGTAGGTCAAAGGTTCAGGTCACATGAAAAATGCCTTCTGCACTGTACTAGATAATACCTGTAACAAACTTCATACAAATAGTATCCAGTATCCATTTTGCAACAATGACTCCTGTTGATTTTATGGTTAGTAGGCCATTGTCAAAGTCACTGTGACCTGATCACAAAAAAAATTTTTGGGCTGTTATTCATGAACTATTTGACCTACAATTAGAAATATTGCTCTTGGTTAAACAACAATCCCTATCAGATTTTTGTCAGTAGGTCAAAGGTCAAGGTCATATAGACCAGACACCTAGGAAATGCTTTTCACTTAAAATACTTAGCAAATGGGCGTAGCTAGGCGGCACTCTTGTTTTATAATAAATACCAATTACAGAATATACAAAATAAATTGTTGCGTTCAAGAATTCTGTACACTCCACATCACTGTTTTTCCTCCAGCAGAGACATGCATTCACTGCAAATAACTGGAAGTTATAAATAATTTGTGTAAGCAATCTCACATGCATCCAGTTATCTTAGATAATTGAGACTATCAACCTGCCAGTCATGTGACTGTGTGGATATTACCTCATTAGCCAGTCATAGGTTCAGGGGTAATTAACACCATCTCTGAAGCAACATGAAAAGAAAAGTTTCAGCTGTCACTGCTTCTGTGTTCATGAAGTTAAAAAATCATGAAATGCCTTTGGTAATCTCATTGTATCTCATGAAGGAGTGGGGTGGGGTGGGGAATTATCATATAAGTGAGTACCTAGGTACCTGCGAGTTACAGTAACATATGGTAGGGTACACACATTAAAGCCCTATATGAAAGAGGAGCAAAAAAACATTTTGTAAACAGAATAATACTTATACAATGTTTTACTCGCCGACCAGCGATAAAGGCTTAACGTTAAACAATGTAACTTTTCTTTCTTCCCTTACTTGTCAATTGCCTTTGGTAAATTATGCTTCTGTCTCCATGCCAAATCCATCACACATCTCACATTAGTTAAGTGGATAACTATTATAAACATTTACCACTAGTTCTTTGACCCTGCAGTAATAAACAAAACCCAACAGGAAAACAAGTAGTCATATTTTGTCTACTACTAAAAGCAGCTATTTTGTGCCCGTCATAGTGACCAATGTTTGACGGGTCTGAGTGTTGAGGGGTGATCGGGTCTGAGTGTTGATGGGTGATCGGGTCTGAGTGTTGAGGGGTGATCGGGTCTGAGTGTTGAGGGGTGATCGGGTCTGAGTGTTGAGGAGTGATCGGGTCTGAGTGTTGAGGAGTGATCGGGTCTGAGTGTTGAGGGGTGATCGGGTCTGAGTGTTGAGGGGTGATCGGGTCTGAGTGTTGAGGAGTGATCGGGTCTGAGTGTTGTGGGGTGATCGGGTCTGAGTGTTGTGGGGTGATCGGGTCTGAGTGTTGAGGTGTGATCGGGTCTGAGTGTTGAGGGGTGATCGGGTCTGAGTGTTGATGGGTGATCGGGTCTGAGTGTTGATGGGTGATCGGGTCTGAGTGTTGAGGGGTGATCGGGTCTGAGTGTTGAGGAGTGATCGGGTCTGAGTGTTGTGGGGTGATCGGGTCTGAGTGTTGAGGTGTGATCGGGTCTGAGTGTTGAGGGGTGATCGGGTCTGAGTGTTGATGGGTGATCGGGTCTGAGTGTTGATGGGTGATCGGGTCTGAGTGTTGAGGGGTGATTGGGTCTGAGTGTTGTGGTGTGATCGGGTCTGAGTGTTGAGGGGTGATCGGGTCTGAGTGTTGAGGGGTGATCGGGTCTGAGTGTTGTGGGGTGATCGGGTCTGAGTGTTGAGGGGTGATCGGGTCTGAGTCTTGTGGGGTGATCGGGTCTGAGTGTGTTGATGGGTGATCGGGTCTGAGTGTTGATGGGTGATCGGGTCTGAGTGTTGAGGGGTGATCGGGTCTGAGTGTTGAGGGGTGATCGGGTCTGAGTGTTGAGGGGTGATCGGGTCTGAGTGTTGTGGGGTGATCGGGTCTGAGTGTTGTGGGGTGATCGGGTAAGTAAACAGAAGTCATTCTGAGTTGAATAATACAGTGTTTTTTTTCTCTATTTTGGGAACATAGCCCATGGCGTTGGAATTGGGAATTTTAGCGCGATTTTTCATAAAATTGGGAATTGTAGCGCGATTTTTAATAAAATTCGGAAAAATATAAAGTAAAGCTTTCCTTTCATAATTATATCTTTAATACTGTTTTTTGTACACCAAGATAAACAGAAGAATTTATAAGCTTTTGAACCCCAATCTAATGAACCCCAATCATTGGATTGGGACACTAAAAAAAAAAAAAAAAAAAAAATTAATTTTTTTTTTTTTTTTTAAAATTGGGAATTTTTTCCTCTTAATTGGGAAAAAAAGGTATGTTTTGGCATTGGGAATATGACCGAATTTCGGCTATAAAAACAGCCAAAAAAAAACACTGTAATATGATGTATATTATTTTTATTTCATTTTTATGGGTGAAAGATTGGGATTTCTCAGTGAAAGAAAATTCATAATTAGTTTTTACTAAATATTAATAACTCACTCCATTAAACACAAATATTAATAACTGTGACGTCAATAAAGTGTTGCTGATGTTAACTGACATCATCTGCAAAATCAACAAAGTAAAATATTTTGGATAAAATCAGACATAAACTGACTCTTCTGCATTGCAGGCATGTTTTGTTCACATGCATCCACTAGTTCGCGAAAAGCACCAACCATCCCATGAAGGATTTCCTATAATCGAAACTATAATAATCAAAACGTTCACAAAATCTCCTAAAAACGGGCGCAGGAGTTAAGTGGATAAGGTTGTCACATTACAAACAAGGAGAGTTTACTCTCTGAAAAAAACATTCGACTGAAATGCAAAGACAATTATGTGCATCTGTACTTCATAGTGTTACTTTCCTGAAAGTTTCCTTAACATTCGTTAAAAACTGTTAAAAAAAAAAGATAGACTACAGGAAGTTTTGACAGATGGTGTAAAATGTTTTGACAAGAATTATGATGGGGATTAACCTTACCTTCTTGCCATCACCATGCATGCCTACTTGCCACGTGCTTATTGACTTTGCATGCCTACATGCCACGTGCTTATTGACTAGAGAGCCATTACCTGGTGTTTAACCTTTTTGTAGAACCACAGGGGAAAGCTTGTAGACCATTATTTTTGTCTGGTAGTGAATTATGATGATGCAGACATGAATGAAAACAATTCCCACCAGTTAACGCCTGTTGAGAATGTGCAGGCAATATATAGAACTAACATGAAAGAACACAGCTATGGGCTATTATAAGAATCTTTCATGGGTATCTGGCAAAGATAGGGAATTCCAACCGGTATATAACAGTCTATTAAATCATTTTAGAATTATTTTATTTTTAGAATTTTGCGATTCTTGCATATCAGAGACATGTTGTGTGTTGACGCCGCAAGCTACTAGCGTTTTGCACCTTTTCCTGCACCGGATGTTGGTGCGCGTAAAATCCATTAAAACGTGGATAGCCTTATCCGGTATGCAAGAAAATCTTTTCCAAATCTCCATTTAGACATATTCAGTAATTTGAAAGGGCAACAATTGGTATTTTTTTGAATTTCTAGAGTGGAATTGAAGTCCTTGTGCAAAATGTGATTTAAAGATGAATAGCCTGCCTTTTTGCAGTATTATCAATTAACAAATTTAAATCTTAAACATCATATGAACATTTCTTGATAGTCTCGGAGAGAAACATATATTTAAAACCGCTACTAAGTTGTATGTAAAAATAAGTATTATTTGCATGACGTACGTAGACACTACTTTTACCACTGCGTGACTGCACAGGGAAATGCGGTAAATCTGAATTGTATAGCTGCACAACTATTGCCAGATATTTATTGCTAAATACATTTACCTGTGGATTAATTTACCTGTTCAAAGTTTTCTACGTCATCAAATAAAATCGTATTCTCGCTTTTCACAGACATTGCAATATGTGAATTGTGTATTGCTGTGTATTGATTTCGATTTCAATAAACATTAACAAAAATTGTTCATGAAACAAAACATGGCCGAGAACTTTAACTGAATGAAGTAGAGCAAATCTTATGCAACTGTTTATCGCCATATGTTAACTTTTGGGGACAAAGAGACTTGTGTACTAACATAAAATACAATCTTAAAACCAGCAAACTAAAATTTTAATATAAATGGAAAATTAAAAATGTTGCATTTTAAAATATACTGAGTGTATATTAAGTGTGATCATTCTGCAAATATAATAGCCGAGAATTTAATAAACTATCAAGGTTTGGAATGTACTGTACACAAAACATTGTACTTGAAAATGGTGGAAATCCTGCTTTATGAGTTGTTATGTTGTCTTCTAAAATTATATAACTTTATGTAGAAACAAAAAAGTAATTAGTTACTTATGCGACTTATTATTGCTGTATTCTGAAGCGTTACAGCATCTCTACAGCAGTACAGGCCTCTATAACAGTGATTGACAGCTGAAGCAGATATTTATAATGAATCTCTTGTGTGATGAGTGTTAGATATATCTGTAACACTTGGGGCAATAGGTAACTTAAGATATAACACTTGTAACATCTAAGACTATAGATATTTGGAATATTAACATTAATTGTACAGAAGTGTAGCTGTGTTGTTACTGTGGAATGTTTACTTTTTATCCTAATTTTATTAAGTCTAGAGTAACAAAGGGGGGCTCAGGTAACTTTTTCATTTAGCTCACTTTTTTAATTTTTTTTCTAGAAAAAAATACAAAAACTTCAGAGACAAAATCAGCCTAATTTTGTTAGCTTTCAGATTGCACCACATACGGTCTAGGAAAAAAACAAATTTGGGGGAGTATTCCCCCGGACCCCCTAGACTGTTTACATACACATTCTAAAGTCCCCAGCTACGCCGCTGCTAAGTATATCTGCTATTAACAAAAAATGCAGGTATGTTAATAACCTATCAAGTACCTACATTATGCCATCTAGATGTATTTCACACTGCTTGTAAACTCATCTTCATGTTTCTTATAACAGCTAGGGTAATTTAAATTAAGTACATTAGTAGATCATCATCATATTTGCAGGCTGGTTTTAGAATTTTAATTCATCAAGCCCTTAGTTGTATAATGCTTATGTTGAAGGGTCAAGGCAAAAACCATTTTATTGCCATTACATGCAAAAATGAGAAGAATACAAAGTTAATAACAATGATTAAATCTATTATTAGTAACAGTGATATGTTGGCTATACAACTTTGTTTTTTCTTTGTATGGTGCTTTACATCATTTTCAACACACGTAAGGTCATATAATATTATGACGGTCGATTTTTTGTGGTGGAGGCATCCACTTTTCCTGGGTAGAACCAGTACTGTACACCTCCCACCATCCGTAAGAATCAAATACAACTTAGGATAAATCTATTTGGCTACACAAGGATAAATCTATTATTAGTTACAGTGATGTTGGCTATACAAGAATAAATCTATTATTAGTGACAGTGATGTTGGCTATACAAGGATACATCTATTATTAGTTACAGATATGTTGGCTATACAAGAATAAATCTATTATTAGTTACAGAGATGTTGGCTATACAAGGATAAATCTATTATTAGTTACAGATATGTTGGCTATACAAGAATAAATCTATTATTAGTTACAGTGATGTTGGCTATACAAGGATAAATCTATCATTAGTTACAATGATGTTGGCTATACAAGGATAAATATATTATTAGTTACAGTGATGTAGGATATACAAGGATAAATCTATTATTAGAGTGATGTTGGCTATACGAGGATAACATTTCTGGTAGGTATATGATTTACAGGCATCCAACAGAAACTATTGTATGGAATGAAATTTTGAAAACTTAATAGAAAAGGTACTAGAATCACAAAAAGAGATGTACTTGCTAGGAGATTTTAATAGGGACCTGTTAAATGAACAGACAAAAGAGTCATGGTTAGAATATACTGAAGCGCAAAAGAAACGCAACACAGAAATTTCCGCTATATATTGTATATACTGCACACTTAATTGCGCATAATATTCCAAAGAAATCCCAAGATGTTTTGTAAAAAAAAAAGTTGCAGTTAATTAGAGAAAGGACACAACTGTGATGTTGTAGACGTTTTAATCACACTACACCTTGTAACAAGAACTTCATAAATGTTGAAGTTGCTCTTTGAAAAACTGAGCCAGTTCAGTACTGTATTTAACGTAAAGAGTTTGCAAAATTTTGCATCCTTTAAAGTTTGCTCACATGCTTGAGCCAAACGCGTACTCTGTCAATAATGAAACTTTGAAGGAATACTATTTGCTGTATTATGTGTTGTTTTAGTATTTTTTTCCAAAAGGAAAGGTCTTACGTAGCCATGTACCATTCAATTAACAGCAGTATATTGTACATACAATATATAGCGGAAATTCCCGTGTTGCATTTCCTTTGCGTTTCAGTGTATGTGGAACCAATTGGTCTATTTCAAAAAGTAACTAAAGTAACCAGGAAAGCCACACATTCAGAAACCCTGATAGATCATATATACTGCAATGTGCAAGCAACCCTGGTAGATCATATATACTAGCTGCAATGTGCAAGCAGATATTAGCTCTATCGACGTCCCTCACATGGGATTAAGTGACCACTTTCCTATATTTCTTACTCGAAAAACAAATTGCACACAGCCTAAATTGTCGCATCATACTATATCATACCGGTCTTACAAACATTTTAATAAGGACAACTTCATGCATGATCTGCAGTCTGCACCGTGGGATATAATCAAAGTATTTGATGACACAAACGAAATTGTAAACACATGGTCATCTATGTTTTTGAATATTATAGACAAACATTTGCCCATGAAATCACATTGGGTAAGGGGCGTCCGTGGCCGAGTGGTTAACGTCTCTGACTTGAAATCACTTGCCCCTCACCGCTGTAGGTTCGATCCCTCAGGGGCCTAGGAATCTTTATGTGAGGAAGCTATCCAGCTGGCTTGCGGAACGTCGGTGGTTCTACCCAGGTGCCCGTCTGTGCACGAAAATTGCCCGGAGGGGCACCTAGGGTCTTCCTCCACCAATGGAAGCTGGAAAGTCGCCATATGACCTAATAGCTGTTGGTGCGACTATAAAATCCAATTCAATTCAATTCACATTGGGTAACGTATAAACAACAGCCAAAGTGGATAAACTCCTGATATTATTGATGCCATAAAGACAAGAGATAGATACAAATCATTAAATGATGAAAATCAATACAAAACATGGCGAAATAAAGTTGTTAAACAATCCAAACATGCGCAATAGTCAGCTTTAATAATGGAAAACAATAACAAACCCGGTAGTGTATGAAAATTATTCAAAGAAATAGGAGTCAATAAAAGAAATAGCAACTCAAATATTCCTTCACTAAAAATTAAAGAAAATGAGATCAATGAAATTGCAGCAAAATTACAAATGAATTTAATAGGTTCTCCATTTCAGTAGCTTCAAACATAAAAACAGCACCAAACTTAGGCTTTAAACATTGCAATCTCTTAAAGGGACACACGGCAATCTTGATTTGTTTAAAAACTCACGGCGTCCCGTTAGTTTTTCTCTTAACTTGAATTTGTTCAATCGTTAATATTAATTATTAGAACAGTTCAAAGCAAATTATTTTTACATATAACTGACTTTTGATAATATTGCACCAATAATATATTTTAAAAAACGTGTAGAGTAATGAAGGAAATAGAATTCTCATTTTTTTTATTTAATTATATGCAGGGCTCTAGATAAGAATTTCTCGGAATTGTGTAAGTACTCCCTAGATTTAAAATAATTGTGTATTGTTACTCTCCGAACTTATCTTAATTGTGTAAATACTCCCTATATTTAAATAAATTGTGTACAACAAAAAATGATTGTGTAATTATATTTATGATGCAATAAACACTGAGTATTTTTTATCTTTATTTATGGAACCATTGCTATTTTGCAATGAAAACAGTCATTACATAATACAGGAACACATAAAAAAATGTCAAAACTACAAAAACAATGTCAAAACACTATTGACTAGTAAAGTTTTAAGTCTGTCAGTATAAGAATTACAAATTGAATTTTATGTTCAGTCACCGCGAAGTCGGTAATAGGAACCGCCATATAACTATCGTGACCCAGTATACATTATCCGGGCATTTGAATTTTCCGAAAACAAAAATAAAATTGTCTTCTGCTTCGATTTTTTAATAGTTATTGAATAATAATGCATTAAATTGACTGCAAAATTGTACATTGATACTGAAGATAAATCGCGGCGATGACCTGCGATTTCACAGGGGTGTGCGAATCAAAACGGATCACGGCGAATCGCGGTGATTGTGTCGCGGTGGTTAAAAGTTAATGTCCCCGCGATGAGTGGACTCTCCGCTGATCGCGGGGACAAAATCAAAATCAAAATCCGCGGTGAGATAAAATCCCCGCGTTGAGTGTGATTAGTCGTAATCCGCGTGGCAGCAACTGTAACTTTAAAAAAATACATAAAATCGATCTATTAAACTTGATACAAATTCCGAAAAAAGTAACCCGGGAACCGAGAATGCGATCCCACGCGACTCCATCGTCAGTGTCATTCAGACGTTTTATCTTCTATATAAGTTATTGCGGGCAAGCGCTTAAACGACGCAGATTTTTGACAGGTACTCGAATAAAGTCAAAACGGCCGTAATAAATCGAAATGTCCGATGAAATCGGCAAAAAGACGATACGTGCGTTCCTTTTTGTATTTACGTATTCAGGATTTTGATAGCGTATCTGGTACGTCCAGAATTAATTTTTTTTGCGTATTTATTGATTTTAATTGCGTAAAATACGCCGATACGCCCCTTATCTAGAGCCCTGTATATGCAAGCAGTTTTAAAGTCAAAATTATATAGGATTAATAAATCACTGTACTCATTTTAATGCCTGATATAAAACTCAAGATTGCCATGTGTCCCTTTAAGGTCAAAATTTGAAAAACTTAAATCTTTGTGTGATAGCAGGGTTCCTGAAGAAAGCTTATTTAAATTTTTAGAAATTGCAAGGGAGAAAGTTGAAAAGTTCTTAAAAAATAAGGATCTGAGGCCACTGGATGTGATCTTATTGGCCCGCGACTAATAAAAAATTCTGCCCCTCATATTACGGGTAGTATTACTTATATATGTAATGAAAACATGCTGCTCTCATGCTGCTACACTTCTGCGTTACAGCATATACTGAATAGAAGCATATACTACACTGAAGCATATACTGCAAAGAAGCATATACTGCCCGGAACCATATACTGCACTGAAGCATATACTGCATAGGAGCATATACTGCCCTGAAGATTATACTGCACTGAAGCATATACTGCACTGAAGCATATACTGCACTGAAGCATATACTGCACTGAAGCATATACTGCATAGGAGCATATACTGCCCTAAAGCATATACTGCCCTGAAGCATATACTGCACTGAAGCATATACTGCCCTGAAGCATATACTGCCCTGAAGCATATACTGCACTGAAGCATATACTGCATAGGAGCATATACTGCCCTGAAGCATATACTGCACTGAAGCATATACTGCCCTGGAGCATATACTGCACTGAAGCATATACTGCATAGGAGCATATACTGCCCTGAAGCATATACTGCACTGAAGCATATACTGCATAGGAGCATATACTGCACTGACGCATATACTGCATAGGAGCATATACTGCCCTGAAGCATATACTGCACTGAAGCATATACTGCAAAGAAGCATATACTGC
Organism: Cyrtodaria siliqua; assembly: GCA_037043455.1. Classification (NCBI taxonomy): domain Eukaryota; kingdom Metazoa; phylum Mollusca; class Bivalvia; order Adapedonta; family Hiatellidae; genus Cyrtodaria; species Cyrtodaria siliqua. The sequence continues at coordinate 37,051 of JAWPHD010014512.1, forward strand.
CCGGAACCATATACTGCACTGAAGCATATACTGCATAGGAGCATATACTGCCCTAAAGCATATACTGCCCTGAAGCATATACTGCACTGAAGCATATACTGCCCTGAAGCATATACTGCCCTGAAGCATATACTGCACTGAAGCATATACTGCATAGGAGCATATACTGCCCTGAAGCATATACTGCACTGAAGCATATACTGCCCTGGAGCATATACTGCACTGAAGCATATACTGCATAGGAGCATATACTGCCCTGAAGCATATACTGCACTGAAGCATATACTGCATAGGAGCATATACTGCACTGACGCATATACTGCATAGGAGCATATACTGCCCTGAAGCATATACTGCACTGAAGCATATACTGCATAGAAGCATATACTGCCCTGAAGCATATACTGCACTGAAGCATATACTGCCCTGAAGCATATACTGCACTGAAGCATATACTGCATAGGAGCATATACTGCACTGAAGCATATACTGCACTGAAGCATATACTGCCCTGAAGCATATACTGCACTGAAGCATATACTGCATAGGAGCATATACTGCACTGAAGCATATACTGCATAAGAGCATATACTGCCCTGAAGCATATACTGCACTGAAGCATATACTGCACTGAAGCATATACTGCATAGGAGCATATACTGCACTGAAGCATATACTGCACTGAAGCATATACTGCACTGAAGCATATACTGCATAGGAGCATATACTGCACTGAAGCATATACTGCACTAAAGCATATACTGCACTAAAGCATATACTGCACTGAAGCATATACTGCATTGAAGCACATATGCTGTATGTTTCCAGCATAATTTACATATTAAAACATACTGCATTCATGCTTCCTTATGGAAGAAGTTTGCACCATGAAGGAAGCATTGCTGCAATCATACTGCAGTAACACTCCAAAATCATGTTGGAAATATACTGGAAATATACTGAAAATATACTGCAATTCTTTAAGGTTGATGTTGGCTACACAATGTTAAATAAATACAACTAAGGATGCAGTATAGTCCGTATTTACATACAAGAGGGTAATGAGTTATCTCCCCTGTTTTCTATGGTTTTCCCAGTGTGTAACTTCTACAACAGCCCTGTTTGACACCTACGGGACATTGAACTTACAAATACAATAACATTTGACCTTTAGAATCTTAGGTGAATTAAACTCAAAATTTGCTTTATAGACCAGACTATTATCTGGAGCTCTGAGCACACAAAATTTAGGCATAGAAGTAAATGCGGACAATTGCCTGACAACTGCCTGACAGCTGCAGGCCAGTGCTCCATGATATCAGCTTTGCAGGTCTTTGACCAGTATTGAACTGGTGGGGCCAACAAACAGTGAAGCAAAGCTAATGACCATGATGACTCTAAAATAATTGTCCTTGGCAATAAAGTAATCAAGATGGTCCTAAAACAATCAATTACGATAATCTTGGCTGTAATACTGATTCCATTTATATCGTTGTTTCTTGTAGAAAATTCATTTTAAGCACAAATCTGTTTAACTTACACTTTGATACAGACCATGATACTGATGAGTTGATGACATTAACTACCTGTGAGCCAACAACACTTAAACTAACTGTGAAGCTGAGTAGATTAAGACATCAATAAAGGTGTACAACAACTGCCACATCCATTGCTGAGAAAGTTAAAAGCTCAGAATCTGGTTACAAATAAATAGTCATTTCAAGGGTTGGCTTTGGTAATGTATTATAACATTAATTCAAATACTGGCAAATATTCTCTTAAATACTCATTCTCTGATGCACTCATTTTCTGATGCACTCACTCTGATGCACTCATTCTCTGATGCACATATTTCCTGACACACTCATTCTCTGATGCACATATTCTCTGATGCACTCATTTTCTGATGCACTCTGACTCTGATGCATTCCTTGTCTGACACACTCATTCTCTGACACACTCATTTGCTGATGCACTCATTCTCTGGTGCACACATTTTTCTGATGCACTCATTCGCTGACACACACATTCCCTGCACTCTCATTGTCTGATGCTTGTTATTTAAATGCAAACAAGCCGATTAAATAGCTCGGCATGTCAATGTTCTCAGAAAGATAAAATGACTGTCCCAACATTATCCCTTGTTTTCTCCTATTATTGCAACACTTGCAGACTAATCGGATAACCATACAACACCTTGATAAACAGGAAACGTTGGTCAGTAATGGCTACAACAATGGAATGATTGCCTAACAAAATACAACAATGGAGTGATTGCCTAACAAAATACAATATATAGTGTTGTAATAACTACCGTAAATCACATTATTTCTTACGATTGTTTATCTTTGATGGTCATGGAGATATCTGTGAACGAAATTTTAGTACTTGGGCTCGAAGTCTAAGAATAGTGTGAAGAATGGTTGGTCAATTCCAGGCCAGATAGCTCGGATGCACATCAATTATCCTGGTCATTATCCCGATCATTGTGTCATTGTCATGTACATAAATAAATATGTTGTATTAGTCTGATTAAAAGCTTTTTGTGAACCATATTGCAAGTGTGTATATTACTGTGTTCGGACTTAATTGAATTACATGAGTGAACTCGGAAATAAATTTGTTTGCGCTTGTTAACCAATTATTAAAGTTTAAACTTTGTTTTCCATCAATTACGAATGCGCTACCCAGACATCCCTATTGACTATTACAAATTACAGTATTATACTAAGCGATACAATGTGTGAACATAATTGTAAAGGTTTATTGATTGTATTAACCATTATTTGTAACGCTTTTCCTTTCACAGATGTTTCACAAATACAGTTACTATAGTACCACTACCTAACAGTAAACATAAAATTAGCATTTTTGATATGTAGGTTTATGAACAACGTGATTTTGCCCTATATCGAAAAGATATTTATGTAAAACAAACGTCGCCATACTTTCTGTTACTACCCAATATAGCATATTAATAAAAGGATAAATGCAAATTATAGATGCTTAAACTTATTCAATAGCCTCGATTCATTATGATTATTAAAATTAACAAATCTAAAACAAATTTTACAAATATTATCATAATTTCTACTTTAAATCAGATCGATAAATTAATAAGTAAGTATTGGTTCACCACTCTAAAGGATAAAATATTTCTTGCTTGTACACATATATAGACATACCGATCATGTGTAAATAATTCAAATCTACTTCATTTCGAATGGTTGAGTTTATTATCCGTGTTTGTTGAATTCGCGAGGTAGTTGATTCGAGAATATTAGTGTAAATAAAACCCTCACGAATAATATCGGATTTACAGTAATAAAAACAACTATCAAAATATCGAGTTATCTTAATGCAACTGCTTTTTCATCTATAAATTCTGGCTTGCGGAATGTCGGTGGTTCTACCCAGGTGCCCGCCCGTGCACGAAAATTGCCCGGAGGGGCACCTGGGGTCTTCCTCCACCAGTGGAAGCTGGAAAGTCGCCATATTGACCTTAGCTGTTGGTGCGACTATAAAATCCAATTCAATCAATCAATCATCTATAAATTAAATTAACTAGTATATTTTCCAGCCAATAACTTATTCCTGGGATGGTTGTATTCTTCATGACTTTAACAAGATTATACCACATTTTAATATCTTATTTTAAAATCAGTTGTGAGTATAAATCGTTTCAATTTTACATCAATTGAATTGAATGTTGTTTAACGGCTCATCAACACAGTACAGGTTATTTAGAGCCGCCCCAGAGAGAGGGGAAGGATACATAGGAATCCGGGAACCTGCCCTACTCTTATTATCGAATAGATTCCTATGGTTCTTTGACGTGCTCGCATGATAGACCGATACACGGGACCGCCCGGTTTACGTTCCCATCCGACGGACGAGGCTAAGGAAAAGTGACTTGCCCAAGAACACACCGACGGAACTCAGTGGCACCATGGAGGATTGAACCCGGGGCCTCCGGTTACAAATCCGCCGCGCTATCAACTGCGCTATGCCAGCCCTCTAATTTTACATCAAATAAAACAGTCAGAATGGATTACTGTGAAAAAAAATGGTTTTGAATAGGCGATGTACAAGGGCTATCGAGACATAAGTTTAAGAGTGGCATGTAAGAATTATTGAAAACATATCCATGATTCATTTTTTAAGTCCTGGAGTATATATATTATGGTAGGTTTAAGAATATCTGTAGTGGTTTTTTTTCCTTATACAAGTGGTACCGAAAAAATGGTACCATTCCCGATGGCAAAAGTATGCTTTTTCCCAGTTGGAGTGAAAAAATTCCAATCCAAAAAAAAAAGGAGGTCAATAATCTTGAAGCTCTACTGATAGGTTTTGATAGCTAGATCAGCATTCCTGTGAAGTTTCATGAAATCTGTTAAGTAGTTTCAGAAGAGTAGTCGCTACAAGTTTTTACTATATAACTCTATGTAACAAAGATATTTAATGCCAAATCAAAATGATTTTCAACAAGGACCAACATCATGCCAAGCTGATCATTTCAGAAAAAAGTCCCATATCAATATCACATAGTTTTCAAGAAGTACCGGTAGTCGCTACAAACTTATTTTTTAAAAATCTATTTTTAGCTGTTGCGGCCATCTTAAATTTCCGGCTGACCTGAAATTTGGCAGGATCAACTAGATATCAAGAGCAACATTCCTGTGAAGTTTCATGGAAATCCGTCAAGTAGTTTCAGAGGAGTAGTCGCTAAACGCTTTAAATATATAATGCTATGTAAACAAAGATGGCTGCTGGCAGCCATGTTTAATGTCGAACAAAATATTTTCAGCAAGGACCAACATCATGTCATGCTGATCATTTTAGAAAAAAGTCCCATATCAATATCACTTATAGTTTTCAAGAAGTAGTCGCTACAAACTTGTTTTTTAAAAATCTATTTTTAGCCATGTCGGCCATCTTGAATTTCTGGCCGACCTTTAATTTTGCTAGGATCAACCAGACATCAAGAGCAACATTCCTGTGAAGGTTCATGAAAATCCGTCAAGTACTTTCAGAGGAGTAGTCGCTACAAGTTTTTATTATATAACTCTATGTAAACAAAGATGGCCGCTGGCATCCATGTTTAACATCGATTCAAAACAATTTTCGACAAGGATCAGTCATGCTAATCATTTTAGAAAAAGTCCCATATCAATATCTCTTATAGTTTTCAAGATGTAGTCGCTACAAACTTGTTTTTTAAACATCTATTTTTAGCTTTGGTAGCCATCTTGGATTTCACATCACCGTGAGTTTTGCTAGGATCAACTAGACATCATGGGCAACATTCCTGTAAAGCTTCATGAAAATCCATCCAGCATTTTCACAAGAGTAGTCACTACAAAAAAATATTTACAGATGGACAGACGGACGACGGACCGCACCATGGCATAAGCTCTGCTGATCTTTGATTTTTTTTTTTTTTTACTATTTAGAGTGAACCTTTAAACAGAAGAAGAGGGAAACATACATTCCTTTAGGTGAGGGTAATGAACTACTACTTGAGCATGTATACATAGTAAGGTGTCTGCAAAGTATTTAAGCATACAATATTGCTATTGTTTGATAGTGAAAAATTCCCAATTTAAGGCAAAACAATGCACATTTATCCAATTGAATTGGTACTGGTACTGTCGTCCCAGTGGTTATAAAAAAAAATAATATTTTGCAATCAGAATCAAAGAAGATGTCCTGGATATAATAACAATATGGCCTGATGTGATGTGGTTCTGATGGAGCTTATTGAGTTGGATCCAATTAAATCAAATGTACTGGTATATAATCCATACAGAATTGTCACCAAGATGAATACTACTCCAGATAATTAACACCGTTTAAAAAGCTGGTAGAATAATACACAAACTTAACAAACTTAGTTTTTTTATTTAGATTATCAATAATTGTAAACAAAAAAACATGATGGTCCATTACAGCCAGACAATGCCTTTCACTTCCTTTGATTGATTAAATCTCTTCACTTACAAATTGATTAATCGCATCTTACATGCAGACACCTGAAGACATTGCTCCCTGAAGTAGAAACCAAAGATACCTTGAAACTGTGAATGACAGTAGGGACATTTTGAACATTTTGAACACGAAAATAGTTTAAAATACTTTCTTTTTTTAAGTTTAGATTTTATTTAATTTCTTATATGATTTGGCAAAGTTTACACAAGTAATAAATTAAATTATACGATTCTTATATCATATATGACTATTCTAGTTGGGTCACTATAAATTTTGAAAAATCTGTTGATTTATAACGTGCTTCCTGAGAATGTTAAAACAAAAGAATGTTTAATGATTATCGAGAGCATACAGTTAAAACTGACACCAGTAACGTCAAACCAGTTACCAGTCACACCAGTTACAAGTCACTCACACCCGCCCACCCAGTCCTAATAATTTAGTTCCAGAGAATGTCCCCCCTCCCACCTCCACCAAATAGTGCGCAAAATTATGTGCTGACCCCCTAAAAATGTGTTCTGTGTTGCAACCAAATATTGAAAATCCCCATCCCCATCCTCCCCAAGAAAACAACTCACACTTCTACATCACCACTAAATCCCGAAAAGATTGAAAACTGTCGCTTGTTTGTAGAATCCATCTGATTCACAAACTATTCATTATTTTTCATTGCCAAAAATTTTAAAGGGGAGTACCGTAATTACGAAAATGTGAGAATGGGTGTTAACGTGGACTTCATTGCCAAAGTTCATGATTTTTTGGATAATAATTATGAATGCATGTGGAGAAGATAATAAACGCATCAGTGCAGATAATTAGTAGACACTATATCACACTGATCCAACATGGAAGTCGGGGCAAACAGTGCTAATAAGTGTTTTATTTATTGCAGTAAATCAGATTAAAGTTAGACTGGCTGTTGTCCCAGTGGTTTAATTTATTTTTAATATTTTGCAGTCAGAATCAAAATACCTAACATTTCTGACTAGCTAACTCGAAAGTGACTTAATGCAGACTATTTGATTTGATGATAGCTTGAGTTGTCTCAAACGCTCGAGTTGTCTCAAACACTATACAATATAGATTACCAGCGCTCTCTTTTAGGTCACACTACACCAATTCATTTTCCATAGACAAACATTATAGCTCTAAGCTCTGTACTGAAATCCCTAATATAAGAAGCTATATTTTTGCTTACTTGTTTTGAAAGACTTATCTTAGTTTTATCAAAAAAACATACACAAACCATACATTGAGTGTGTTTTGAAAAAGCTGTTTGGGTCGGATGGTGCTGACTCACCTACTTGCATGTAGAAACATGAGGAGAATGTAAAATATACCCTTTTTTTTTTGATTTTGCAACAAATTATGACTACATTGCACACATGTATGATTTAACCTTAATAAGTACTCTTCAAAAGCTGAATTTTAATTTTTTAGCAAGATTTATTTGGTTTGTTTACCTTGTCACCCAATCAAAATTAAGAGATTCTGTGTAATAGCTTCGAATTTACACTGGAACTTTTTCCCTGCCCGCTGATTGGTTGGTAACTGGTGTCGTCTGATCTATGACATAAATGTATCTCTGATTGAAGTTCAGCACACAAATACATCTTAGCAAATAAAAGATTTTAATTACATCTACCTATAGGGAATGGTTTAAGGAAACTGGATTCATTGTCAAACTGATGTGCGACTAATTCAGTCCTCACAGCATGACGGGGAGTGCTCAGTGTGTCCAAGTGTCATCAATATATATATATAGATTTTTTTTTTAAAGAAGTTATAATTAAACTTTTCTTTTTCTAGCATACCTCCCCAATTTGTTTATTTTAATGCTTAGTGTTTTTTCTGCCTTCATCTTTTTCTGAATATAATACTACCATGTGCTTGTTTTTTTCTATTCATAACTTTCACATCTGGTCAGCTTCCGGTAGGTTGAGACATTCAGTAGGTGAAAATAAAGGTGTTTACTCGGACTTTATCCTCAAACTCTATATGAAAAATGAAAACATTAGACCATGATATAAATTAAATGTATCCATATTGGTGTTTTAAAATCAGACAACACCAAAAGAAGATACATAGATGTACACAAAAAATAAAGCTTTTAATATAACTATCACTACAAACTAGTTTTATAAAGGGCTAAAGTCAGTTGAGCACCAGCGATAAACACCGAGTTTATCCCCTACCAGAATGTGGAGGTCTTTTATTTTATTGATCACTGATTGGTCAAATTAGTTTGATGATGTCATGCGAAAGTTATGTGAATTGGAAAGATATTTAACTTATCCTCTATGTAAATTGTTATGCATGTAAATCATTGTTCCCATGGAAGGGATCTCTATAAGCATTTTGCTTTCGTTTCAATCCATCTATTATTGTATGTAACATTTGTATAGTATGTTATCTTTGAAATAAAATATGTTTAAACCAAATATTATAAACATTAACAAACATAAGGATAGAGCAAGTCTGTTAGAAGAAGCGTTATTGCAATAAAAACAGGAAAATGTTGATGCATCAAAGCATCATTTCACTGCAAATTGTGTATTCCCTTTATCGTTTTCATCCTCATTGAAACAGCAGAGAACCACCTTAAGGCCAGATTTTTTTATTTTTTTGGTTCTCAGATTTTTTTCGGAAAAAGTTCCACAGGAGGAGGGGCAAAAAAAAAAGGATTTTTTTTTTTCATTTTAAGTTCATTGGTTGGTTGGTTGAATTGTATTTTACTTCATTTTAGAAAAGTTAATGTAGAAGTTACCAGAATCTATCACTCTAGCAGAAATAAAAACAGGTCATGAAGCCAAGGTCACCTAAGACAAATTGTTTAAGTATAAGCATATAAACAGTTGACGCTGTGGAAATTGACAGTTTAACATCATGTTTAAACTCTTCAAAAATTAAAATTGGTATTTTTTATACACAATTTCCGAAAAAATCTTGTAGTTTTAGCACTATTGATTTGAAAGAAAAGTAAAGTTCCCAAGAATTTAGGGTACAGCTGACCAGCAAATGAGTTTCTGCTAGCTTTTGAGACAACTGGGACATTCATTTTACAAAAAGGGAGTGTTTATTTTGACATATTGCGCCTCTAAAATGTTTGAGGGGAGGTATATTTCTAAACAAGTGTATTTTCTCTAAATCAGATCTCTTTCCTTCTTCTTTTTTTTTGGGGTTGTTTGGGTGTGTGTGTGTGGGGGATGGGGGAGGGTTCCTACGGTATCTGTGTGTATGGAGGGGGGGGGGGGGGGGGGGGAGGGGTCCTACGTTATCTGTATTTCAGAAGTGATTACTCTAGGTCTATACACTTAAGTACCCTAGGTACGCATATGGGAACAACACTGTTCAATCAGCCAAATTAAGGCACTGAAGTAGAAAATCTTGACTTTCCACTTGCTATTATTATCATACCCATGCATGATAGTATGATTCATAATTGAAGGTAATTGTTTCAATACTAAGGAACAAATAGATTATCTGTTAAGATCTTCTTCAGTCAATAATAACTGACTGATCCCAATAATAACTGACTGATCCCCAATTACTTGCAATTAATAACTGATGCTATCACAAAATTGCCTTGGTTTTGATTACTGTTATCACCTGACCATCTTAGGGATGATCGAGGCACAGGTGATTTTGGAGTATTCACTATGCAGAATATTATTATTAAGTAGCATGGATTCTAGAGAAGCCCTAGAAATTAAAAAAAAAATCATTGCAAAATAGCACTATGATTGGCCACCAAAAGTATCAAAATTCTAGTCAAGATGAAAACAAAACAGTTTGTGGATGCAAAAACATTACAAAAGCATAACAGATAGGTAAAAATCCATCTGTGGAGCGCTGTGGTCTAGCGGTAGAGCATTGGACCCATGATTGAAAAGTCGTGGGTTCGATCCCCGCCATTGCCATATACGTTGTGTCCTTGAGCAAGACACTTTATCTGCATTTGCTTAGTACTGGTTCTACCCAGGAAGACTATCGAGAGTGATTCTAATAATTTCATAGAGCTTAGAGCTTTTGTTACAACCAATGTAAAATAAATAAGCTTATAAAAGTCCACCTTATAATACCGATTGAAGGACAATATATCAAGTCATTTGTAAGCAAGCCTCGCAATATATATTATATACCGTATTTTCCCCTAATACTAGCACACGGGCGACTTTGCAAAATGCAAGGGGTGCGCACTTTTACAAACAGAAAATAATTATCAAAATAAATAAAAGTTTGTTTAATTATAGTATTTTGAATTAAACTGTTTGGATATAAAAGATTGAAAATGTTTTTTGTTTATTTTTAAGAGTGGATCTAACGCTACTGTTTCTGAAATAGGGCATTTTTCAAGACAACCAAAAAAATTGATAATGGAAGTTATTCTAGCCACAAGAGATTTTTTTTAAAGACCCGAAAACTCCGAACAGTTAAGTACAAAAAAAAGTTTACCAGGTTTAGTTTCCTATGCAAGAAAGATTCCCAGGTTTCCTAAGATATCAAATAATTAACTTAAGCTGTCCGATAAATATCAGTTATTTGTCCAGATATAAGGAATTTTCAGAAATATTGCATGTATTATGACCATATGGGACCATCGATTTCATAATAAAATTATTATTATTCTGTGATAAATAAAATTGTTTGCAGAGGTCCAGCTGAAGTGATAATTCAGAAGGTGACTTTAGTTGTAGTGTGGGTGGTCCAGTCTGGACTTCAGTTTGATTAATTATTTTTCTATTTTGAATCAAGCCACCAAAGTGATCTATTTAAAACAAGTCATTAATTTCCTCTGCATTGTCCTTTGGTAGTAAACATTAAAAAGATTTTTTTTTTAAATTTGTGACATCTTATTAAGTGTCTCCATAGCCAAGGGGTTAACGACGTTGCATTGTAAACCTTCTCGTCCCTTATCACTGTGAGTTCGAATCCCACTGGGAGCTCGACTTGTAAGTGAGGAAGTGTCAATTCTTATGGATGGCGGAGGTGTACAATACTGATTCTACTCAGGAAAAGTGGGTTGTAAGTGAGGAAGTGTCAATTCTTATGGATGGCGGAGGTGTACAATACTGATTCTACTCAGGAAAAGTGGGTGGTCTGCCTCCACCACAAACAAGAGCTGTCGGAGAACAGCGCAGCTCGACTATTCGATATTTTCAGAGAATAATAAATTTATAGCTAGTAATATACCATCAGAAAACAAGGCTACAACAATGTGGGGTGGGGTTGGGGAGCACAACATAACTATGTGTATAAACGGACCAAAACTACACAGAAATATGTAAAAAAAACAAAAAAAAAAAAGTTTTGAGAGAGGCGGGGGGGGGGTGGTGAGGGCAACATATATGTGTACGAAGCTAGGGGGCAACATATATGTGTAAGAATTGACTAAAACAACAAAGGAATTGACTAAGAACAACAAAGAAATATGTAAAAACAAAAAAATGTTTCAAGTGTGTGTGTGGGGTTTTTTTTTTTTTTTTTGTTTAAACATATTTATTTTACATCGATTGCGAAACAAGTTATTGCAACTCTAGATTAATCACTCTCGATGGCTTCCTGGTAGAACCAGTACTAAGCAATGGGATTAAATCATCTTGCTCAAGGATAAATAACGTGGTCGCGACGGAGGATCGAACCCACGACCTCTCGATCAGGAGTTCGGCGCTCTACCACTGGACCACGCACTCCAGTGGTAGGGGGTGGGGGGGTGGGGGCAACATATATGTGTAGAAGCTAGGGGGCAACATATATGTGTAAGAATTGACTAAAACAACAAAGGAATTGACTAAAACAACAAAGAAATATGTAAAAACAAAATAAATGTTTCAAGTGTGTGTGGGGGGGGGGGGGGGGGGGGGGGGGGGGGGGGGGGATATTGGGGGGGGGGGCAACATGTATTGTGTAAGAATTGACAAAGCAACACAGAAATATGTAAAAAAAAATAAGTTTCAAGTAGCGGGTGGGTGGGGGGAGCGGGGATGAGAGGCTGGGAGTGGGTTGGGGAGGGGTGAGGGGGGCAACATATATGTATAAAGAATTGACTAAAACAACAAAGAAATATGTAAAAAAAAAAAGTTTCAAGTGCGGGAGGGTGGGGTGGTGGAGGGGGAGTGGGGAGGGAGTGGGGGAGGCAGTGGTGGGGGGAGTGGGTGAGAGGCGGGGAGGGGGGCAACAGAAAAATGTAAAAAAAAAAGAAAAAAAGTGGTGGAGTGTGGAGCGGAGTGGATGTGGGGGGATGGGGAGGGAGGAGGGAGCCCATGCCCCAATATGGGTGAAGTAATAAGATGCATAATGCTATAACAAATCCCAAACCAAAATTATAGATATAAAATATATACATGCTTACATGCAAACCTAGATCTGCCTTTATCGCACATTTTATGGGCCATCACAATTTGGGGTCCATGGGAGCCCAGAGTTTGCAGAAGACAAAATTACTTATCCAACCCTTTACAACATACTATAAGGAAACCAATTCCAAATTTAGTTCAGCTAGGACAAGAAATGTAAGAGATATAGACCTGCAAACACAACTTACACGCAAAATTTGATGTGAAACAGACATATTTTAAGGGCTATCAGAATTTGGGTTCCATGGGAGCCCAGGGGTTACAGGAACCAAAATTACTTAAGTAGCCCTTACGACAATGCTATATAGGAAGCTAATGGCCAAATTTGGTTGTGCTAGGGTAAGAATTGTAAGAGATATAGACTTGTAAACACAGCTTACACGCAAAATTTGATGTGAAATGGGACTCATTTTATGGGCCATCATAATTTGGGTCCATAGGAGCCCATGGTTTACAGGAACCAAAATTGCTTATGCAGCCCTTAAGATGAATGCTATAAGGAAGCCATGAACAAATTTGGTTGTGCTAGGATAAGAAATGTAAGAGATATAGACTTGTAAACACAGCTTACACGCAAACCTTGGTGTGGGACGCCTGACGCCGACACCGGGGTGATTACATAAGCTCTCTTTTTTCTTGAATAGTCGAGCTAAAAATAATTATAACCTTAAAAGTTGTGTGAGAAAATGACGTAAAACACCAACAAACAAACATAAATTTTCCTATATATAAAACTTGCATTTGTTCAATCATTAATCTCAAATATAAGAATAGTATAAAGCACATTAATTCTGCATATTATAGATATAAAATAAAATATATTAATTGCAACTAGAACAATCACAGAAGGTGATGAATACCCCCGCTTAAATCTAAGTCAAACAAAGGGCCATAATTCTGTAATAAATTAGACAATCAACGCTGGGTGATGTAGAGTGACATGTGGTCATATATGTGTATATGAAGTCGGGAACAACCCATTCAAAACTGTGAGAGGAATTCATGTAATAAAAATGTGTTACGCGACGGGACAAAAATGTGTTACTTGATGGGATGGGACGTGACACCAACGTTTACAGACAACGTGATTCCTATATAGCCCCCGCTTTCACAAAGTGTATATTAGCACCACCTTCACTTTGTGAAAATGGAGGTATAATAATCTGATTAAAGTTAGTAAAAGTACTCCTCAATTAGTCAAGTGCCACTAAGTCCTTAAACCAATAGCAGACCGGATTTGTTTGTATGTTGTTTTACGTCACTTTCAACACATGAAAGGTTATATATGACGGTGGTTTGTTTCTTTGCGGTGGATGCAGACCACCCACTTTTCCTGGGTAGAACCAGTACTGTACACCTCCCACAATCCGTAAAGAATCGACACTTCCTCACTTACAAGTGAAGCTCCCAGTGGATCGAACCCGCAGCGGTTTGAGAAGCAGACCGAAGACATTATATTTTTAATCATCTGGTAATATTCTGGTAATATTTTCTTTCAATCTTTTATTTCAAGGGAGGTAAATGTGACAGCATGAAACAAAAGCAGATATATTATATTTTCCAACCATTATATGATCGTTGTATTTTATGACTACTATCTATGTTAATATTGCTTTTATCTTTCAGGGAGTCAAATCTGACACCAGGAAACAATAATAGATACCATACGTATGTATTATATTTCAGGCGTGTAGCTGGGTCCAAATTTGAGTTACACACCTCCGCTAGGGGGTCCGGGGGCATGCTCCCCCGTGAATTTTTTTTTGCCAGACAATCATAGGTGAGTTTTGGCGTATATTTCATAGCAATTTTAAGCTTATTTTGACTGCTATTTTTTTTTTAATACACATTGAAATCAGAAGACAAAATTAAATCAGGTACGGCATATTGGGACTTTAATACAACTAACCATTTCCATCCCCTTCAGTTTTTGTTGCGTTTTTTCGATTTTTATTTTTTCGGACATTGACAAATAATTGTACGCACGTGCGTAGGAGCATAAGCCCAGTTACGCGCCTGTATTTTATGACAAGTTATATATTTTACTCCTATTTTTCAGGGAAGGTCAAACAGCAATAGATAACTTTTTTCAGACAATTTGTAACTCTCTTTCTTTCAGGGGAAGTAACTGCAATAACATGAACCAATTGTCAGGCCACGAGAATTCCACTCGTTCGCTTGCCATGACGAGTGCTTATTAATGCAGGACGAGTAAATTCAGATATTTATCAATCGGATCATTAAAATATTACGCAGGATGAGTTAACTGAGAAACACATTTTCCTGCCCTGATTGTACGGACATTTATTAATTTTTATGCTCATATCTTGCAGGGGAGGTAAATCTGACCATATGAAGTTTGGAGGACTAAGCAAATTTGGCTTTCTTACAAACCAAAAAAGGATGGCCAGTAAGACAAGGAAAACGAGGCATTTGTCAGCTTTACGTATCATGGCTGAACTTGGTTCTGAGAGTAACGCTCACGGACTTGCGAAAATAGCGACATCAGTGACAACGAAGCGTAAAGTCATGTGGTCCTTACTCGTCATTATAGGCTTTACTGCCGCTACACTACAGTTGTCATTGCTCGTGAACAAGTTCTTGTCATATCAGGTCGTCGAGGTATCAACGATGAAGGATGGCATGCCTGTCGAGTTCCCAGCGGTCACGATTTGTAATATAGCTACGATATCGTTGACCAAAGTCAACGAGTTACTAGCCAATAGTTCCGCCATTATGGACTGGTTCAAATTTATTAACATGACAAACTTTGGGAACCAGAACCCAAGGATGGACTCGCATCAGGCATTTTCTGAGAACCTACCCGAAGAAGCGAGGTCCATTGGTCACGATATTAATAACTTTGTCGTCAACTGCCGCTTCAATCAACAAGCTTGTGGACCTCATAACTTCACTTTGTTTTTTGACGGAAAAAATTATTACAACTGCTATACCTTCAATAGTGGGTTTGATGCAGTGCAAGGTAAACCACGCGAGGAAAAACTACTTATGCACACAACGGGGCCACAAAATGGATTATCCTTAATTATTTCCCTTGAAAATGAAGATTCACCACCAGGTGTATATGGTATTTATGATGTAAAGAATCACATTGCATTTAGTGCTGGTCTCAGAGCTCAAGTTCACGCACCCAACACCATGCCAAGTCCAGCGGATCACGGCTTTGACGTTCCACCCGGGTATTCCTCATCTGTAGGATTAAAGGCAATACTTCATTCCCGATCTGGCTATCCCCATGGTAACTGCACAAACAAACACCTGGAAGGGGATCGAGTTTACAGAAATACAATTTTCTCGTGCTTACAATTGTGTAAACAACAAATCCTCGTGCGTATGTGTGGCTGTAAGACTTCAGCGCTCCCTATGTATAAAGAAACAGACCCGGAGAAGCAAAATGTCCCATTTTGTGGAACGATTAAAAACTGGAAAAGTAAGTGGAAATTATTCATGGAAATGGAAAAAAACAAAGTTGAGAGAGGCAAAGTTGAGTTGAAGTCTCTAGTTTGTGAGGAAAGAGTCCTCGAGAATCTTAATAACGACAGAAGTTACGAAAATGGGTGCAGCTGTTTCATGCCGTGCAAGGAGACATCATATCAGAAGTCCCTCTCATTATCGTACTGGCCACTCGAGTTTTACCAACTCAGTGCTATGGAGGAGTTTTATAAGGATCATCACATCACTACAGAATCCATGAAAGAGGCCTTCAATAAACTAAACTCAACACAAAGTCGCTACGGACCGCTCGTATCAGCCGGCATGCACGTGGAGTTCAATAAATCTGACATGGAGGACAACATACGCGCCTCCACGCTTATCCGTCAAAATCTGCTCAGGTTGAATATCTACCTGGAAGACTTGAGTATCGTAGAGTTTGCTCAAACGCCCAGCTATGAATTGGCCGATCTTTTTGCCGACATCGGCGGAACATTAGGTCTATGGATGGGTATTTCAATATTAACGTTAATGGAGTTAGTAGAATTAGTTATCCGGCTGATAATGCTTCTGTTTGATTCAGAACAGACCGCAGGCTTAGTCGTTGATTCAGGCGAGCAGCAAGAGAACCAGACCATGCTCGAACAAAATAACGTGACTCAGAACGATAAGTATGCGGATCACTTTCATTATGACCGACCACTTCATTAGCAATCACGGTACGATAAACTTAACGAGTCGCCCATTTAGCAGGAAGCATGTAATTAAGTTAACTGTTTTAAACACATCGAGACTTCAAGAGTAAAAAATCTAATGAGTGTTTTTAAAGCATTGAGAGTAAAAAGTGGAACAATCTGATGAATGTTAGTCAAACCCTTAACCCGCTACGTATATATAATGGACTGTTCTTTCTTTGAATTAAGACCATTCCATTTATGTGACAAAGGGGTGTTTTGGGGAAAATGACTTGATCAGCAGCCAGACATTGTAAACCCTGATCAGCCTGCGAGTTACTCACAGGCTGAGTTTACAATGGACGCAAAGGCTATTATAGTCATGCTTAGCAGGTTAAGGGTTAAGTCATTTTATATTAGACATGTTTCGTCTTAAAGGAGCACCGGGCAATTCTGAAGATTTGATCAAGCATTTATCATCTCGATTTATTAATTCATTATCATTTTAACTTTAAACTTGCTTGCATATAATAAAACAAATGTTGAGTTTTCATTTTCTCTTCTTCTTCTACCATAGGTTTAAATATATTATTGGTGTAATATAATTAACAGTTAGTAATATGCAAAAATACTTTGTTTTATACTATTCTTATAAATAATATTAATGACTGAACAAGGTCAGTTACTAGAAAAACTAATGGGACACTGCAAGCTTTTATCGTCGAGTGTCCCTTTAAAGCACGTTTCATCTTAAAATTGATTAAAAAATTAAAATTTATTTTCTTGTCTGATGGATAGCATTTAAAGTTGTTGGTGAGAGAGAAAAAGTAAATTTCAACGAATACTGCCAATCATTTGTAGACAAATTTAAAAGGTTTTGGAAGTGAAAATGAAACTGTGGTGTTTTTTTTTTGAATGTGTATGAATGTGGATGATAGAGACTATTTCATGACGAGGTGCTAGTTGTAAAAAAATCATTTAACATAATGTATATAAGTCATTTAAACATCTTTCAATCATTTTTACATGTTTACAACAAATCTATGCTTTCCATTGGAACTATTTTTCAAATTCTATTACAGTTGTATTCCAACAGAATTGTTTACAGACCATGAAGCCTACCATTGTTCCCCTAATATATATTTTTATTTTTTTATTTTTTTATTTTATAGGGCCAGATTTTTTTAATTTTTCGGTTCTCAAACCCTCCGACCCTAAGTTTTGCTAAAATAAAAAAAAATAGAGTTTTTGTTATTAATTATTTGGTCACCCATTCCAAACAACCAAATGATCATGTTTAAAAATTAACGTAAAATCAGAATATCATGTTATATAAAAACTTTCAGGTCCATTTTATGTTTTACAATGTGACAAAGAATAACACCATTACAAGATACACACTTGTAAAGGTTCAGATTTTCCCCCCCACTCCTCCTGTGGAACTTTTTTCGAAAAAATCTGAGAACCAAAAAAATAAAAAACTCTGGCCTAAGAGCGCCCGCTTTTTTATTTTGCATAGCAACCAGTTGCTACTACCGGTATTAGGGAAAAAATGGTAGACGTGCTGTTAAATTGTATAAAATTAATATAAATTGTATATATTTGCAATTAGTATTCTCGAAGAACAGAACTATGCGTGTTTCTCCCTTGAGCTTTTGATAAAAAGTAAAAGCAATCCAAATTTTCCATCAGAATCTGTTTCTATTAGAATAGTTTAAAGAACAAAACTTGAAAAATAAACAAAAAATTATCTGATTGAAAAATAGGTTATAGCTTCGATTTTATTATAACCATCACAAAAGCATTACCATTTAATCACCATTTGCATCATTTGCATAAACCAGGCGAAATGTTTGCCAAGTTTCATATCAGAATATCATTTTGTTTCAACCATTATGTCATTAATGCATGGAATTTGGAAGGAATTTTAGGATTCAGGCTGGTCTGATAGACTGCATGATACCTGTTATTGCATAAACAAGTTGACATTCTTTTATTTACTAAATCAAGGGCAGTAACTCTGTAACACATACACTGATGATATTTTTCTCATACTTGTCCAAGATCATACCGAAACTATCATTTTAAATCATGCTGGTTGATTATGCTCATTGTTAAACTGATCCAACATTTGTATGGTTCAAGGGCCATAACTCTGTTATATGTAATAAGTAGCAAGAGCCATGAGTCTGTGATATAAAGTAAGCAGCAAAGATCATAACTCAGTTACACATATAATAAATAGCAAGGCCCATGATTCTGTTATATATAATAAGTAGCAAAGGCCATAACACAGTCACATATAATAAATAGCAGGGCCCATGATTCTGTTATATATAATAAGTAGCAAGGCCCATAACTCGGTCACATAAAATAAATAGCAAGGCCCATGTTTCTGTTATATATAATAAGTAGCAAGGGCCATAACACAGTCACATATAATAAATAGCAGGGCCAATAATTCTGTTATATATAATAAGTAGCAAGGGCCATAACTTGGTCACATATAATAAATAGCAAGGCCTATAATTATGTTATATATAATAAGTAGCAAGGGCCATAAGTCTGTGATATAAAATAAGCAGCAAAGACCACAACTCAGTTACACATATAAGAAGTAGCAAGAGCCCTAACACTGTGACATAAAATAATGAGCAAGGACCATAACTGTTATATATAATAAAAAGCAAGTGTCATAACTCAGTCACATAAAGTAACAGGGTTTTACATCAGTCCCTGTGACGCATAGGTCCAACCCTTGATTTTAGGGGTCCCTAGTTTCTGTACATCAATCAATAAATGAATAAATCATTTCCCTGTATCAAAAATCAGTACCAATAAATCAGTCTCCCTTATCAATAAATCAGTCTCCCTTATCAATAAATCAGTCTCCCTTATCAATAAATCAGTCTCCCTTATCAATAAATCAGTCTCCCTTATCAATAAATCCAGAGCCTCATATTGTGGAGCGTAAAAATAATATTAATGCCAAATTCATTATTAGTTATTAGTTATCCCTTTTTTAAAGGTATTATATTTTGCATTTTAAAGGGACTGTAGGCACTCTGGAAGATTAACTGACATATTATACATACATATAATAGATAGAGTCTGGTCTCAGCGAGTTGGTTTATTTAAACACCAAGATGTGTGTTTGTATTGTATATAACATGTATAACGTGCTTTCATGATTTTAAAGGGACACACAGCAATCTTGAAGTATTTAAAAAGCATTAAAATGTTTGTGGACCTGGATTTATGTATTTAATATTAATTTTACTTATAATCTGCATGTAAAAATTAGTGACATATTCGTGTTTGGAATTTATGTATTTTATCATTATTTTACAACTGGTTTTACTAAACTTATAACTAATGATGTGTTAACGGTATCTAAATCTCTTTAAAGTTCTCCGGCCATGTTTTGTTTCATGAACATGTTTATATTTATTTAAATCGAAATCAATACACAACAATAGATATTTACAATTCACACATTTTAGAATTATTTTATTATTAGAATTTTGTGTTTCTGGGTTTCAAGAACCTCATTTCTCAATGTCCGGTAAAACCTCAGAATGTTCTGAGAATGTAATGAGCTTTAAATTAATTGGTTTCATTGGTCCAATTTTTATCACTGAACCAATCAGAATGCTTCATTCATATTTGGTTGTTTCTATCATGACATCACTTTCTGGTATTATGACATCACACCCTGGTATTATAACATCACGTCATGCTATTATGATGCAACTCAGTGTGTTCTCAGAACTGACAGAGCCTTTTAATTGCTGTGAGAAACAGATTAACACTGTTTGTATCACTCATTGAGTAATGAGTTTCTTGAAACCAAGAATCACAAAATTCTAAAATAAAACAATTCTAAAATGATTTAATACACTTTGCAATATCTGTGAAAAGGAGAATAAGATTTTATTTGATGATGTAGAAAACCTTGAACAGGTAAATTAATCCACAGGTAAATGTATTTATCAATTATCTGGCAATAGTTGTGCAGCTGTACAATTCAGATTTAACTCATTTCCCCGTGCAGTCACGCAGTGGTAAAAGTAGTATCTACGTCATGCAAATAATACTTATTTTTACATACAACTTAGTAGCGTTTTTCACTATAAGTTTCTCTCCGAGACTATCAAGAAACGTTCATATGATGTTTAAGAGTTAAATGTGTTAATTGATAATACTACAAAAAGGGTGACCATTCACCTTTAAACATGCTGAAATAGTCTGTTTGAACAATTTGAGAAGTTATGATTTTTTTAGACAATTAGCTTAACCTCATGAATTTCTCTACGAATCAAGAATGCTGTGTGTCCCTTTCTCAAAATGTGTTTGATGTGATATTATCTTTTATTATAAACATACCAGTGAAATAGTGGATTTTATGATTGAAATAAACCCTTTTATTTTCATTGTTTATATTTTCACATGTGTATGATGTGAGGCATAACCACAATAGGATGCAAAAACAACTGGTTTTAGAAAACGACTGTTTGGAATGATCTAGGTAAGAAAGGAGTTTTTTAGGAATTGTGTAGTCATTTGGATAATTTAAATAATGGTTTAATATGTTTTACATCGATTGAAAAAGAAGTTCTCGCAACTCTCGATCGCTTGGTTAGAACCAGTTCTAAGCAATGTGGATTAATTACCTTACTCAAGGATAAATAACATGGCCATAGAGACGATTGAATGCACAACCTTTCGAAATGAAGAAATTTAAATGCACACATGCTTTTATATACCAAAATCTGTATTGAGTAAATAATTTCATCTCCAGTCTGAAGAACTGCATTTAAAAATAAAATTAAAATGTTCTACAATTAACTGCACCTGTGCTAAGGGGCCACCTGCATTAAGCGACCGTCAAACTTACTAAAGACATAACCTGGTTAAGAGACCACCTATTTTAAAAGTGAATTGAATTGAGGTTTAACGGAGCACCAACACAAAGCTGGAAATATTTAGTTTTTATATGCCATGTATTTTTATGCATACATGTATGATACATACTTTAAGAGATACAAACAAATTCTCACATCTGCTATTTTATGCCCATCTCTCAACATCAAACGAAAACAAGAAATCGCTAAAATTGATGGATGCTCCCTGAATAAATGTGCAAATACAATGGAAAAATGTAGGAGATACATTTGAAAAAATTCAAAGTTCTGTAACTCTGCAAAATAAACTCAATCAGAACGTCCTGACAATATGCTCTACTAGATATTATACTGATACATCCTAACAAGTTTCATGAAAATCAGACAAAAAATGTAGGAGTTGAGCGGAAATGTTTTACATCTGAAAAAACTTCAAAGTCCAATAACTCTGTCAAAAATCATTCAACTGGAAAGTCCAGACAGTATGCGCTACTAGACATCATAGTGATATGTCTGCCATGCTACAGCAGGCGACATAACAAAGCATATGTGGATACATATTTATATATTTACCTTTGATTTGCAGTTGCATTAGTATAAGGATAGTGATTTGATATGCCTAATGTTTTGTATGTGAATAACCACCACTACAGTATGTCTAAGATTTGTAAATATGACAAGCTTTAACATATCAAGGTGCCTATAAAAAACTATTAATTTTCCAGGTAACTGCACAAGAAATGCGTATGTTTGCATGCATGTGCTTGCAAATGTTACTACGAAAGAAATATATTTTTACATTCTTTTCTTTTCTTTTTGTTTGATTTAATTATTATAGCAAGTGCCAGAAAAGAGATGGAAATATGAATTTTGTTATGGTCAGTTTAGATATATATTAAATAGTATTGATCAGGGGAGGACGGTTTTAATCCATACAAATCTAGTGCAGCTGCCTGAGAAGA
Source organism: Cyrtodaria siliqua (assembly GCA_037043455.1). Lineage (NCBI taxonomy): Eukaryota > Metazoa > Mollusca > Bivalvia > Adapedonta > Hiatellidae > Cyrtodaria > Cyrtodaria siliqua. The sequence goes on from JAWPHD010014512.1 coordinate 59,388, forward strand.
CAAAAAAAAAAAATTGTGGTTTCCAAAACATTGATTATTGTGAATAAATTACAATTTTGAATAGCGAAAAAAATAAATTATATATATATTTTGGAGACCATGATTTTAGTTGTGTTATGAATGATATGTGATGGACCATTCGTACATTTGGCCAGTGGAAATGTTTGATTGCTTCGTGTTTTGTTTTAATATGACTGTTGTTATTTTTCCTGGTCTTCTCTATTAACATGATATCAACCTTCTAAACCGGTTTAGCCCTAGAACAGTAACGTTTTTTTATTCATGTACAGACCCACCGACATTTAGTTTCATGCTGCATCTGCACTATAAACATGTCTACTCTGTAAACAAATATAATAAAAGTGCTTCTGAGGCCGGCATAATAAAGACGATGCATCTAAAACTTAATCGCCTCTCACCCCAGCGGGTTCAAATCCCACTGGGAGCTCGACTAGTCAAGTGAGAAGGTTTTGATTTTTATGGATGGCAGGAGGTATACAGTATTGGTTCTACCCAGGAACAATAGGTGGTCTGCCTCTACCACAAAAAATCGATTGTCATATTATACGGCCTAACATGTGCTAAAATGACCTAAAACAGAATTCAAACAAACAAATATAATACAGAAATCTGCGAAAAACGAGAAAAAAATTGTACGATTTCAGCAAGTCCATCCAGATCATTATGATATACATGTGACAACAATGTAAATATAACTATACACCTATATTCAGGGTTTTCCCTGGGGCTTTAAAGGGACACACGGCAATCTTGATTTTTTAAAAACTCACGGCGTCCCGTTAGTTTTCCTCTTAACTTGCATTTGTTCAATCATTAATATTAATTGTTAGAATAGTTCAAAGCAAATTATTTTTGCATATTACTAACTTTTTATAATATTGCACCAGTAATATATTCAAAAATTTGGTAAAATAGTGAAGAAAGTTGAAATTTCATTTTTTTATTTAATTATATGCAAGCAGTTTTAAAGTCAAAATGACGCAGAATAAGTAAATTGAGGAGCAAATTTTAATGTTTGAATAAAACTCCAGATTGCCATGTGTCCCTTTAAGGCATGTTACAACATGCCTTAATTTATTAAAGTAGGATAGAATCAACCTTCAAATATCACAGAAAATATTAGTTTAAATAGATGTAGTTTATTGGTGTTAGAGCTCATGGTCTTTCTGAAACAGTTGTATTATTAGCTGTTATCAAAGGAAATGTCTTTTTTGAGTGCCAGCAAAGATTTTGTTCAAGTACAAAATGAGACATGCCTTCAGAAATTCCTGGGGGAAACGATGATATTGTTACATTGTGATGTACATGTGAAAATATTGTGTATGGTAACTATAAACCTGTACTGTTACGTTGTGATATGCAAATGACAACATT